>APFE031684410.1:15709-158895 GCA_000404065.3 Pinus taeda
TTCTCCTTATCTTCTCTCTGCCAGTTTCTACAAAGTCAGGCTCAACACAGAAAGCATTGAAGGATTCACATTTAAATAGGCATTTAACTAAAATTAACCAAGATTCTTGCATCTCAAATTAGTTTTAGGATCTGCATTTCATATAAGATAGTCATTCATCTAAGCAGCAGTCGCTAATCGATTACTTGGTCTTAATTTCCCTAGCAAGATCATTGACTCCATAAGGCACTGGTATCAATCGTTTAAAATCTAATCAAATTCTAAGTCTTGCTAAATCTTAATCAAGTACTTGATCGCCTCACTGTCTCCTGAACTGGTTGGTTCCCAACTAGTTCTTCTTCATTCCATTTTTTCCATAAGGTCTACCCCCCTTAGCCTGCTGTAGGGAGACAACTTAAACGGAGAGGTTGGGAATCAGGGTAACAACCCTCGATCTGAGTATTGTCGCGGTGCCTAGACATTTTGTGCGACAACAGGTCCCAAATGACGCATCCCATCTTCTATTTATAATTGTTGCCTCACTTTCTCCTTGTGGGTCCCTCATCCCACTAATTCAACCTCTCTACTTTACCTCATTTCCAAAAATTCGAATTTTCCTCGAAGGGGTGTGTATTTCCTTGAGGGGTGGCCCCCACAACCCACTAACTTTAATTTTTAACCATTTCTATTAAGTTTGGAATCCCAAATTTGTATTAATTCCAAAATTGTGGAACTCCATCAACAAATTTATTAAGAAAGGACATTACAGTCCTCCCCTCCTAGATGTTGCTTGTCCTCAAGCAACTATAATGTGGGATGACGCAACATCTGTTCAACCTCACAAGTGGCATCTTTAATCGACAAGTATTTCCACCTGATCAAGTATTCTTTGATGACCCTTCTCCTCAGTCTCCTTCCCTTGTCTCCAAAATGGCGTCTGGTGTCAAATTGTCAATATCGGTTGCCCCCCTTCGTCATCCAAAGGAGGCAATTCGGTGGCTTTTGTAACATGTTGTCCCAAAGCCTTCTCCAAGCATGAGGCATGGAACACATTGTGGACCTTTCTTCTTGGGTTAAGCTCTAGCTCATACACTACCTCCCCAACTCTCTTGGCCCCTTATAAGGCCCAAAGAAACATGGCTTGAGTTTTTTTGCACCCTTTTGCTTGAGGGTGGACTGCCTATAAGGTTGGAGCCTCAAGAAGACTAGGTCCCCAACCTCGAAATGTCTCTCCACTCGGCCCCTATCTGCATAAATATTGTTTTGATTCAGTGTTGTCTGCAAGTTATTCTTGAGGACTCTAGGGATATCCTAACTCTCCTGTATCCATTCCTTGGCCCCTAGGACAGTCTCCAAAAACCACGTCGGAAAATGTCAAAGCATCATAACCATACAAAGCACGAAAAAGGATCATACTTATGGACATTTGGTGGGTGGTGTTGTAGCAATACTCACCTAGATGCAGCCACTTCACCCATGCCCTCTACTACCCGGTCACATAGTTATGCAGGTAGCCCTCTAACCATTTATTTACTATCTTTGTCTGACCGTTCGTCTGAGAGTGGTAGCTCATGCTTGGAGTGAGCTTCATCCCCACAAGCCTAAACAACTCCTGCGAGAAGCCCCCATAAACATGTTGTCCCTGTTATTCAAATTGGTCTTGGGGAGACCATGGAGCCTGATACCACTCAAACTAGCATGGGTCCTAGGAGGAGATCCTTTAGAGAAACTACTAGGTCAAGGGGCAACAATGGAGCGATAGCCCAAAATCACCTTAACTAAGACTTCCTGCTCATACGAACTTTCACCGATGGGAGGAGTCTCAGTATGAAAGGAATCACAAGAATAGATGGATCAATGATAAGGTATGGGGTGATTCCTAAGGCCTATTCACTAGAGAGGCTCAAATAATTGGCTTGTTTTCAATGAAATCAAGGTGATTAACTCTCTAAGAAAGGGCTATGAGGATACTTATACCTAGGGTTGGAGAATATCCTCTAACAAGTGGTATCCTACACCTAAGAAACCTAAAGGAGAAATGGCTTCTACATGATCCTTGCAAAATTTGAATTACAAAGTTGTGGAACCACCAAGAACCCAAGTGGACCCAAACAAGGTTAAGGGTTTGGAATTCATCAACACTAGAGGGGCATGACCAGGTTTGGGAGGAGAATAGGATCAAGGGGATAATTTCCTTTGGAAATCCAAGTGCAATGATCCAAATGAAGACACTAACCCAAAGCAACCTAGGGAAAGGAATGATCCTTCAGCTAGGGCTTGCAATATCTCAGGATTCCATCGTCGGATTGAGCTCAAATTTGGAGGACCCTTGAGAATACCCCAACGCATTTTGAACCAAAATTCAAGGGTTTTGGATGGCTAAAAAATATTTCGCTTGATGCCCTAGGAGAGCTTCTAAGGTTAAGCATAAAATTGGAAAAGATGAGGAAAAGAAGGGAATTTTGACCACCAAAGGGCTTGAAGGATCAGTGCCTTGTTTCTTGGGCGTAATGGAGTCAAGATACACCTAGATCAAAGATTTTCTTATGCTAAGGAGCCCTAATTGACCCTTGCTAGCGTTTCCAAGTGCAACAACTAGCTTATTAGGGTTTTATACTTCAAATTTGCAAAGGAGATGAAGTTTTGAGGTATTTCAACCTATGAGGTATCTCTAGGAACATTCACCCACTCCCTCAAAGCGCAATGCATGCATTAAATCACTTATTCAAGGTTTCCACAAGAATTTCGCATTACTTTAATTGATACAAGAATAATGATAACAATACCATGCATTAGACAAGTAAGATAATAAGAATAGCATTAAAATTTCACTTACATGAGAGAGAGTATATCCATTCATCAACTTCACATTACAAAGAAGCTCCAAAGACAATAGCAAAAATCCAAACATCATAGTGCATCAAGAAACTCCACAATTTCATCCTAGAAAGAAGTGTGAAAATCTCTCAAGATATACTAATCCAATCCAAGTGATGATGAGAGGAATGAATGAGCCTCTCATCTATTTATATCCTTCCTAAAGAGTTTGATTCCCTCTGAAGAGGGAAAATAGTAAACATGATGATGTTTTTGGGCCATTGAGAAGGCTTAGTGGAGTTCAAAGTGTGCCAAGGTGAAAGAATATGCTCTAAACATAGTGATCAAGGGGGTGTCCCCTTGATTTCCAAGAAAATCAACTAGGGTGCCCTCAAGTGGGTGTGGGGGCACAATGACGTCATCATCGGTCTCCAAGTGGATCGATAATGCTTGTATACCATCTGTAAGGGCTAGAATGATGATGTAAGCCCTCCCTTTTGTTTCCCATGGCGAGACACATCCTCATCTGGGCCCTAGAACATTTGCTAAGTGTATGGGGTAAGTGTGGATTTGGTTGGGCATGGTGATCCAGGTGCATCATCCTCATCCAAAAGTTGGAACACGAGAAATCAATGAATGGTGTTGCGGATACATGAAATGCTCTTTGCTATGGTGGAGGCCCATGGCTCTCAATGATCACCCTACAAGTGCATTTGTGACCCTCTGGAGGGCGTGGACCTTGTATAGGGAGA
The DNA here is from genome assembly GCA_000404065.3 of Pinus taeda. Classification (NCBI taxonomy): domain Eukaryota; kingdom Viridiplantae; phylum Streptophyta; class Pinopsida; order Pinales; family Pinaceae; genus Pinus; species Pinus taeda. Next base: position 19,258 of record APFE031684410.1, read on the forward strand.
CCAAACCCCAAATGGAGACCCACCTGCAATCATTAGGGGAATTTTGAGGTCTAAAATGGGCCTCCTAAGAAAAATGTACAACCAAAATAAACTTTATAAGAACCAATAGGATTCAAGATGATGATGTCAACCATGGGGGATGATTTAACATTTTTGGAATATAAAAGTAAAAAGCTTAAAAAATAATAAAATAATAAAACTACTTTTTCAACTAATATGCCTAAGGTTTTACTCAAATTTCAAGCGGGAGTGTTCATTGGATGCAAAATTTAATTCGTCATCCAAGGAGTACCCATGTTGCATACTTTCGATGGACCCTACTACATGAAAAATGAGAAATATATGAAAAACGTGATTGCTTAATTCGTCATCCAAGGAGTACCCATGTTGCAATCTTTCGATGGGCCCTGTTACATGAAAAATGAGAAATATATGAATTCGTCATCCAAGGAGTACCCATGTTGCATACTTTCGATGGACCTTGCTACATAAAAAATTAGAAATATATGAAAAACGTGATTGCATCAAATTTTGCATCCAACGAGTGTTTTCGCTCTAAATTTGAGTAAACCCATAGAGAGAAAAGTTGAAAAAATAGTTTTTTCTTTTTTTTTCCCTCTAAAATTTGATGATGTAATCTAATCTTATTTTATTATTTCCACTATTATTTTATAATTTCTTTAGGAGGCCCAATTTAGACCTCAAAACTCCCCTAATGCTTGCATAAGATCCAATGCATCCCCTTATCCTCTAGTACAACAAATCATTAGAAAAATCAAATAAAAGAGTTTACAAATCATGGAATCAAATGAGCACTTCATGGTGGCATGCCCCTCCATAGTGGGCTTTAGCATGTGCAAGAGTCTCCAATCTCAATAAGGGAGTTAACCAAGGACCTTATCAGGTGGTTTCAACCTTTAAAGGGGGTGACATGTCCCTGGTACATCCATCAAGTGGTAAGTGGCATGTGATACAATGATGGAATGGAGTGGGGACCAGGAGAAAGCTCCAAGCCACATGCCATGGTACAAAGTTAGCTATAATAGGGGAAGCCCACACTTGAGTATACAAATGTAGGAGGGAGCAATCGTGGTGCGTGAGTTACCATGGACTTTGTTTTTCCACCCTTCTTCATATGGCTTTTGCCTTTTATTTATTTTTCTTCTTAATTGCTCGGGGCTCCAAGGGATGAGAGCATGATGTGTAGGATATAGCAGTAGATATCCCCTTTAAGGTGGGGCAATTCGTTGCCCACCAGGGGTTAGGACAATCATGGGTTCCTTAATGTGTAGAGGGCTCATCTAGAGCTCATAGGAACCAAGGTGATGGTCATAGATACGGGGTAGAGCTCATAGGAACCAGGGTGATGGCCATAGATAGGGAGTAGAGCTCATGTTTGGCTTTTGTCCACGTGCTAAATTTGTATGTCCAAGCCATTTTTTGCATTTTGTGGTACATTTCCTATTGAGAGTGGCCAAATTATGCTTTTTCTTTTCTTTTTCATTGCATCAATCTTTGGGGCATCATTCCAGGCTCAACCCAAGGTGTGGGCAAGGGGAGCGGGAGGCTAACCCTTTGTAGATCCAGTAGACAAATGTGGACCCGGATGGGAAAAATGATAAATAGGGTTAAAATAAGCGGAGGGGAGTGATGTATATGGTGTTAAGAAGCGGGACCACGGAAACAAAAACGAGATTTCCCATGTAGTGCTAGTCCTAAAGCTAATAGCTAGTAAAGTAGATCCCACGGGACTAGAATACAAGGTTAACCACCAAATCAGGCAGAGGAGACAAGAGTACAAACCTAGCCCACTCTTTTCACCGAATCCCCCCACCAATCCATGCCCAAAAGTGTCCAGGATAAGTAAACAAAATTACTCAACTATACCAATGAAAAGTCATACCATCAGGGTTGGGAGGCCCACCTTAAAACATATGATCATAACATATGGAAAAGGGAACACATGGCTGGCTCAGGTGGTGTAGATAGTGACACATCGAGCTATCTAGTGGTTGCAAGGGGTTGCTGGATGTCGGCTAAGGACTAGCTAGAAGAAAACTTTCCCCTATGGATCTTAGCGACAAGTGGTGGGTAACATCTAGCTCTAACTAGGACATGAGCTCTTGGAAGAGTGCATGAGCATACTCGAACGGGAGGTCATGATAACACCAACAATCCCTTGGGACCATAAACCTATTACCTGCACATATCAAAGACCAAGCACACAAGGCAACATGTCTTTGTGGTGTCTTGTGATAATGCTTAGTATTAGGCCATAAAAGCAACAAGATTTTTTTTTTTTATCTAAGTGCAATTTTAATCTAAGTGGCATCTATTTTAGTATGATAATATGATATGATGTTAGTTCTAATGCAAAAACTCAGCATGCAATGCACCCTACCATAACCTATATTAAATTATACAACTAGAGTCAAATTCCACTTTGGACAGCTCATTTGATGGATATGATTATTGCATTGAATTCCTCTTGTCGAGAGGACCAAAATCAACCTAACGATCATCAAATTTAGACAAGGGAAAGTGTACTTACGAAGAAAAGCCCACATATGCACATTTGGACAGATCGGCTCTAATGGTAAATTGGTCACCCTTGGAAGCCTATAAATACAAGTGACCTCAAGCTCATTTGGACATCACCAAGCATCGTCTTATCAGTGTCATCATCAGTATCATAAATGGGGCTTTCATTGAAACTACAACTAGCCACTCCCAACAGGCCTCCTTCATGTATGGGGAAATAATGATCCCCCCTTTCAATGGTGTGAATAGGTATATCATTATGAGTAATGCCCTGAAGAAAGGGAAAACCAGCCTCAACCTCATTTCCTTGTTAGTATCATAAATAGGGTCATTATCAAAATGATGGCTACTAATATCCCATTTTCGCTCATTTATATGGAAGAAATTAGAAATGTCAACATCACAAGGAGCCACAATATCCCTATCTTTTAAATATTTATTAAGCACCCTTTCTTGAATGAGAGGACCACTTCATCATTTTCATTCTTATGGACTTCAATGGATCTCCCATTTACATTAGATTCGTACCCAAATCCCAAATTTGCAGTCGAAAGGTCTTCCATAGATTCTTCATTTGCTTGGTCATCATGACTTTCCTTAGAATCATCATTTTCATCATGGCTAGGCAGGGAGGGCTCCTCTTTCTCCTTTTCTTGAAGAATATCACCCAAAGTATCTACAACAAAACCTTGGTAACAAAGCTTAAGGAGAAGGGCATTGGTACGATTTATTTTATATCCTTGTCGCATCTCATAGAGCTTGGCTCCGTGTTGAAAAAATTGGGAAAGGATATCTCTATCTTTATATCGTTCTACCAACTTCTGATAGGATTTTTTATATTTATCCATTCTTTCCTACAATATTTGGCAGCTTTCAAGATCCAGATCCTCATCATACTCCCCAGAGGAGATGCTTTCCAATCTTTGCTATTGTTTCCCAAATTTGGAATTGATGACTCCTCCACATCATCCTTGCTTTCTTGGTCATCTTGGTCATCCAAATATTCTATGATTTCATCGGATAAAGTGCCATTTTTTTCTTTAATGGCATGGCACAAGGATTTGAATGCACTAGTGTAATAGGCAAGCTCAAGGAAAAGATAGTCAGAGGTATTTTCCTCATATTCTTGTTGTACATCATAAGGTCTTCCCTCTTCCTATTATAGAGGTCGAGTAAGAAATCCTTGTCCTCATGCTTCACTACATGGTCACAAAATGCATTCCATTCACCCAGCCTTTCCTGTAGTTTTTAAAAGTCTTGAGGATCAAGGTCATTATAAGGAAAGTCAGGGACAACTTCTCTTTCACTATGGGCCATTTTTCATGTTTTTGTATGTAAAGCAAATGAGGAGTCACCAAGTTGAATTCTTAATGCCTTGATATATGCTTACTTCACCCTACAAGCATTAACTTTGAAGTTCACTTGAAGAACTAGGGCTTCATTCTTTCAATGGAATCACCAAAATGATATGTCAATATTGTCATATGGGAAACAAAACACACGTATCGTGTCCCCGGTAGCAGTGCCAAAAATGTACCTATTACCCACCACCTGTGGGCGATATCCATAGTAAGGAATTTTTTCTCCTATATGGTCCTTAGCCGGCAGCCAGCAGCGCCTTGCAGCCACCAAATAATTCGATGTGCCACTATCTCCGCTGCCTAATCTAGCGATATGCTCCCTTGCTCATCTATTATGATCGTATGTTTGAAGGTGGGCCTTCAAACCCTAAAGGTATGGCTTTCATTGTGTAGTTGGGTATTTTTTTACTTATCATGGACACTTTTGAGCATGGATTAGTGGGGAAATTCGATGGAAAGAGTGGTTTGGTTTGTACTCTTGTCTTCTTTGTCCAATTTGATGGTTAACCTTGTATCCTAGTCCCATGGGATCTCTTTTATTAGCTACTAGCTTTAGGGGTGGCACTACATGGGAAACCCTGATTTTGGTTGCATGGTCCCGCATCTCAACACCATATACATCGCTCCCCTCCACTCATTATAACCCCATTCACCATATTTCCCATCCGAGTCCACACTTGTCCATTGGGTCCACAAGGAATTAACCTCCCCCTCCCCTTGTCCACACCTTGGGTTGGGCCTTGAACGATGCCCCAAAGGTTGATGCAACTAAAAGGAAAGGAAAAAGCATATTTTGGCCACTCTCAACAAGAAATGTACCATAAAATGTAAAATATGGTCGAGACATACAAATTTAGACATCAGCTCCTACCCCTATCATTATGGCCCTTTATATCTTTCCCTTTCATCATTAAAGAACCCATGATTGTCCCAACCCCTAGTGGGCAATGAATTTCCTGAAGATGAACCACAGTTGGGGGTTCGAAACGCCGATTATCTAACTGACATTATGCGATGGATCCAAAAAAATATTTGAATCAATTTCCCCACCTTAAGGTGGTATTCACTGCTATATCTCACACATCATGCTCTCATCCCCTCGAACCCCAAGCAATTATAAAAGGAAAAATCAATAAAGGGAAAAAGGCATATTAAGAAGGGTGGAAAAACAAAGCCTCAGGTAACCCATGTACCACGATTGCTCCCTCTTTCATTCATACACCCAAGTGTGGTCTTGCCTTATTGTAGCTACCCTTGTACTATTGCATGTTGCTTGGAGCCTTTCCCTTGATGCCCCACTCTCTTCCATCATTATATCACATGCCACCTGCCATTTGATGGATGTACCATGGACATGTCACTCCCCTTTAGAGGCTGAAACCACCTAATAGGTCCTTGATTAACCTTCTTCTTGATCTTGGAGACACTTGTACGTTTTAAAACACATTATGGAAGGGCATGGAAATATGAAGTGTCCACTTGATTCCACGATTTGTAATCTCATCAACTCAATTGCACTAATGTTTGGTTGTATTGGAAGGTGAGGGGGCGCATTAGATCTTATACAGGATTGCAGGTGGGTCTTCATCTTGGGTTTGGTCTTCCTATACGAGGTCCAAGCCCTCTAGAGGGTCATATTGGCATTTGTAGGGTGAGAGTTGAGAGCCATGGGGCCTCCACCATAGCAAAGAGCAGATTGCGACATCATGTGATCCTTCAATTCCACTCATTTCTTGCTCGTGTTCCATTTATTTGATAATGATGGTACAGTCGAATCTCAAGTTTTGCAAAGCTCTAGCTCGAGAACCATTCTCCCTATTTTTCCTTTGGTTAGTGGCTTCATTAAGGGTCATTGCATTAAAGTATCAAAGTCAAATCCACTTTCTTTGATCCTTTTCTTCTTCCTCACTTGGTTAGGACCCTCTATTTGAAGTTTCACCCCAAACCCTTGACCTCGTTTGGGTCCACTAGGGTTTCATTGTGGTCTTGCAGCCTTGTCATTCCAATTTCACAAGGATTACATAGAATACCCCTATTCTCATACGATTCTAGGCCTAGGGCACTTCATGTCAAGAAATACTCCTCAACCCTAGGTCTAGATCTCCCTCTAGCCTTCTTGGAGAGCCACACATCTTGCTTCTAAAGCAAGCAAGCCCTATCATTATAGTATCTCCTTTGAATAGGCTCTTGAAATCATGGCCTCCACACCATTGATAAATTATTCTTAGTGATTTCCCTAATACCAGGACCCCTCCCATCAGTGAAAGTCTGTAAAGTGCAGGGAGCTTTAGCTGATAGAAATCGCTTGAATGATAGGATCAATGGCATGTGGTGTGATTTCCAAAGCCCATTCAAAGGAGAGGCTCAAATAATGGCTCAATTGCTTCAAAGTGAAGCTATTGGTTCTCCAAGAAAGGCTTATGAGGAGAGCTAGACCTAGGAGGAAAAGTTATTCAATCACAAGGGGCACTCTTAAACGAAAGGCTTCCTAAAGATGCAAGTTCTTTCTTTAGGGTTGTGTAATATAACGACCATATAAAGGTTCGGGACCACAAGGGAGACCTATAGAAAATCCAAGCAAGGCTGAGGGCTAGAAGGTGATCTTCAAGGATATATCTAGGTCAAGCAAGGATAAAAAAAGCCAAAAGAATAATTAACTTCCTTTGAGTTTTCAAGAGCAAATGACCTTTGGAATGCCAGTGACGAAAGAAGTTTAAAGCTAGAATCGATGATGGAGCTAGGGCTTGATATTTCCCTCAAGCTAGTCACAAGAATTGCCTCAAATTTGGAGGGTCAATAGAGGACACTATAACGTAGCAGCCTACCAATTTTCACTCAAAAAGACCCTTTCTAGAGCAATTCGCACTAGGCCCTAGTTGACCTTCTAGGGTTAGGGCGAAAAAATGGAATTTCTCCTTATTAAGGAGAGCTATGCAGCTTTCGCTAACCCTAAGAGGAAACAAATCGGCTACAAGAGGTATTTATACTTCATTTAACAAAGGTTGATGGGGATTCGAGGATGCAACAAGCAAAACGAGCCTCTATGAACAAATTATCTAATGTGTAATGCATGAAATGCTTCAAAATCCCAGTGTTTTCATGAATTCGCATTTAATTGGGGCACATGTAAAATTATCACAAGGCATTCCATACATTAGACACGTAACAAATTAAAGATATAGCATCAAAACAACACTTACAAGATAATGTGAGTATATCCATCCATCACAATTGCAACTAGAAGCTCCAAGACAAGATAGCGAAAATCCTAAACATCAAAATGCATCAATGACATCCGATTTTTTCCATCAATTGCAGGTCTAAATTCTTTTTGAAGAGAAAATCCCAATCCAAATGATGATGAGTTACAAATGAGGCTCTCCTTTAATTTATATGAGCCTCTCACAAGTTCAAATGGTCTAGTTAGCCCTATTAGGCCCCTAAAAATAATTTTAATGTGCAAATAACAACCCTATTGATGACAAGCCCACCAAATAGCTCAAAAGTATAAAAATAAGCCTTCCTAATGAGGCTGAAATGATAAAATAATGGTGCAAAGGGTCATTGCAAGGCCAAGATAAGTCCTCCATGTGCCATGATGAAGAGGAGGGCTCTCCAAATGATGACCAAAGGAGTGGCCCCTTTGTTTTTAAGCAAAACATCTGTGGTGCTCCCAAGTGGCTATGGGGAAAAATCAATGGTCTCATGGGTCCCCAACTGGATCAGTCATGTTGATGCTCCATCAATAAGGATTAGAATGATGACACGTGCCCTCCCATGTCTCTCCATATGAGACAACACCACACGTCATCTAGGCCCTGGATTAGCTACCAAGTGTCAAGTGCAATTATGTGGCCGGTTGGGCAACATGGTCCAAGTGCATCATCATGTATGTGTAATCGGGGCACGAGCAAGAAATATGTGGTGCTGAAGAAGCCCATGGCATGGCAATCAATGCTCTGTTGTAGTGGAGGCCCATGGCTCTCAATGCTCACCCTACAAGCGCCATTATGACCCTTTGGAGGCCTTAGACTCCATATACGGAGATCAAGTCCAAATGGATACCCACCTGCAATCCTGTAAGATCCAATGCATCTCCTCACCTTCTAGTACAACAATCCATTAGTGCAATTGAGTAAATAAGCTTGCTAAACAAAGGGAAAAAGTGGACACTTCATAGTGGCATGCCCTTCCAGATTGGCTTTAGAAGGTACCATTGTTTCCTTGCACAACAAGAGAGGTTAATAAAGGACCCTATTAGGTGGTTTCTGTTGGAGATTGTAACTAGTTTCGGTCTTCATAATTATCATTTGTGTCATGTCATGATGTAATTCTTATGTATTGGAAAAAGAAAATAAAATTGACTTATTAAAGCATGAGTTACATGCTTGGGTCATTGGTCAATAGGTCAATGCACCCATTGTGTGCTCTAGTATTTTTATCTTGAGTCAAAGTCAATATCATAATGTAAAAGAACCCATTGGGAAAAGAAAGAAATATATTTTACTTGAAAAGTGTCTAGAAGGCTCAAAAGAATAGGTCGTCTAGCTATCCTAAGTCAGCCTAGAGTGGGCCCAAGAGCCACTTCGAAAGGCTATATATAAAGAGACTTCAACCTCCATTGAAACATACATCAAGCAATCACATATTGGATTTGTTCTGAAGTCTGAAAGGGATGCAAAGGTCTAAGAGAGCCGGAATAGTCTAAGCGAAGAAGAAGATAAGTCTCAAAAGTCTGTAATTTGCTGTCTATAGTGCACACATGCAAAGATCCTAGGTTCTGCTAGGGTTTCCATAGGTTCTGAAGTTGCAAAAATAAAGAAGACAAAGTTCAGAAGTAAAGAAGATATGTACGGATGGTTAGTTGACTTGTATCTTGAAGGAAGCTATAGGTCTTGTGTTTGGTCTTGGAAGTCTCCTTTGAAAGTTGATAAGAAAGAGAAGTTATTGTGAGCTTTCCTTTGTTGGAGGGATTTTTCCCTAGTGTGGAGTTTCTATCTTGTGTTCATGTGATCTCTATTGTTTGGCATTTATTTGATGATGAAAAACACACACATAATAATAATCTAAGTAGAAGAACATAATCACAAATAACTGTAATGAATGGAAAATGGGATTACAAATGTTTCCCTAATCAGATTTTCCAACAATTTCAACCTCTAAGGGAGTAACAAGTCCATGGTACATCTGTCAAATGGCAGGTATCATGTGAAATGATGGTGGAACGGAGTGGGGAAACAGGGAAAGCTCCAAGTCACATGCAATGATACAAGGGTAGTTATGATGGAGGAACCCACCCATTGGTATATGGATGTAGGAGGCAGCACTCGCAGTACATGAGTTACCCCGGCCTTTGTTTATCCACTCTTCTTAAAATGCCTTTTGCATTTTATTGATTTTCTTTCTTTTAACTACTCGAGGCTCCAGGGGATGAGAGCATGATGTGTATGATAAAGTAGAGATTACCCCCTTAAGGTTGGGCAATTCATCGTCCACCAGGGGTTGGGACAATCATGGGTTCCTAAATGATTCAAGGGGAACCCATAGGGGCCCTAGGAACTAGGGTGATGGCCATAATGATATGGGGTAGAGCTCATTTTTGCATTTTTTAGTACATTTCCTATTGTAAGTGGCCAAATTATGCTTTTAACTTTCTTTCTAGCTGCATCAACCTCCAGGGCATCGTTCCAAGCCCGACCCAAAGTGTGAACAAGGGGAGGGGGACGCTAACTCCTTGTGGACCCAATGGACAAATGTGGACCTGAATGGAAAAAGAGTGGAAAGGGGTTATAATAATAGAAGGGGTGTGAGATATATGGTATCGGGAAGTGAGACTGCGCAACCAAAATTAGGGTTTACAATGTAGTGCCACTCCTAAAGCTAGTAGCCAATAGAGGAGATCCCATGGGACTAGGATAAAAGATTAACCACCAAGTTGGGACGAGGGCACAAGATTACCATCCAAGCCCATTCTTTTCTATGACTCCCCCCACTAATCCATGTCCAGATGTGCCTAAGAAAAACAAGCATAAACACCCAATTACATAATGAAAAGCCATACCTTCGAGGTTGGAAGGCCCACCTTCAAACATACGGTCATAACAGATGGCCAAAAGCACACAATGGCTGGCTTAGGTGGCAGAGAATGGTGGCACATTGAGCTATCTAGTGGGTGCAAGGGGTTGCTAGCTGTCAGCTGAAGACAAATCTAGGAGAAAAATTCTCTTACAGGGGTCACCCGCTAGTGGTGGGTAACACAGTGTTTGACTAGCATTGACATTTTGGTGTTTGGGAATACTTTGACTTGGTTTGAGTTCAGTTTTGGATTTGTTCTTGGAGGTTGCATTCTTTGGCACAAAGATCAAGGCACTTTGGGCAGTTTTGGCTTATGTTGACCACAAGTTTGACTGTAGTTTCTCTCTCCTTTGATCGAGCAATTTTGGGGTTGTTTTGACTTAACTTTCACCAGCAAAGGAGGCCAAATATTTTGACCTTTGACCGAGCTAATTTGGAGGCTATTTGACCATTGACTTGTGAATTGGTTAGGGCATCTTTGTGTTGATTGCTATTGACTTTGAGCATATTTGATAGTTTGACCAGATTTGACTTTTGGGCTAATCTCTTGGATTTTGGATATTGGTTTGTTGGAAAGTCAAATTTGTTGACCTTTGAGTCGTGGTTTATGAATTAGATCATTGTAATCTCTCTGTTGAACATTTTATGACAATCTAATAAGAAGAAGAATTTGAAAGGTTTTGCCCCTTTGGGGTTTTTTCCTTGGTCTTTGACCAAATCTTATCTCTCGTATTGCTCTTGATTGTCTTCTATTGTACATTGCATTTATTGTTCTACCTACAATTTCTATTAATCTTTAGAAGATTGAAATTGATTGTTAATTGAAGAAAAGGATTGGGCTAAATGATTGCAATAACATAGAATAGTGGAAAATTAACAATTTGACAAGACTGGGATTTACCAAAAATGAAGCAGATTCGAACCTTTACTTTAAGGTTGTGAAGAATGCACCTGTGATCCTATTATTACATGTTGATGAATTTTTTTTGACAGGTGCCAAGCCTCTTATCATTCAGTGCAAGAAGCAGTTGGCTTCCAAGTTCGATATAAAGGATATTGGGTTGATGCATTATTACTTAGGATTAGAAGTATGGTAGAAACCTAGTGAATTCTTCCATGGTCAAGGGAAGTATGTGATAAATATCCTTAAGAATTTCAGAATGTTGGATTGAAAATCCATGGCAACTTCCATGTTAACTAACTTGAAGAAGTCAAGAGGCTCTGCCTCCAGTTTGGTAGACCCATCTATTTACAGGCAGCTGATTGGTATGTTGATGTATTGGGTTAACACCAAGTTGTACATTTGCTTTGTTGTGAACACTTCGAACCAATTCCAGATAGAACCAAGACATGAGCATTAGATTGCAACTAAGCACATATTGAGATATTTGTGTGGTATAGTGAATTATGGTTTGGAATATTGTGCAAACAAGGATGTATAGCTTCAGGGATATACAGACACAGATTGGGCAAGAAGTGTTGAAGACATGAATAGTACCTCGGGAGTATGCTTCAGTTTGGGATCCGCTATGATATCATGGATGAGTAGGGAGAAGAGGTCAATAGCACTCAGCGTTTCTAAAGCAGAGTACATCGCAGCTGATGGGGCTTGTACTGAAGTAGTATGGCTCTAGAAGTTGTTTGTAGGACCATTCAGCCAAGATTTGGAACCAACAGCGATACATTGTGATAATCAAAGTTGTGTGAAGCTTTCAGCGAATCCCATGTTCCATGACAGGTCGAAGCATATTGAGATCAAGTACCACTACGTCTTTGACATGGTGCAGAGGAGAGAAATAAGGCTTGAGTACATATCCATCAATTAGCAAACAACTAATGTTCTGACGAAGTCATTGTCGAGGGACAAGTTTATGTACTTCAGAGACAAGTTGGGCCTTGTGGAGATCACCCCTCTCGTTGAGAGGGAGTGTTGACTTATTTGCAGCGCAGATGGACATGGGTCCAAGAGACCCAAAGGGCTCAACAAACAGTGTTGAGTGAGTGTCTCTTGGAGGACGATCCTGATCACACACCAGAAATGGTGGAGTGAGGTCTTGGACCCTAATCACACACTAAGCATGGTGGAGTGAGGTCCTTCAGCATTTGGACCCTGAGCACACACCCGAAAGGTGGGTGAGGTCCTAGACCTTGATCACACACCGGGTAGGGTGGAGTAAAATTTGTTTCAACATCTAGACCCGATAACCAACTAGGAAGGGGTTAAGTGAGGTCTTGGCCCAAAGTGCTCACTAGGAAGGGTGAGTGAGATCTTTCTAGTTGAGGGTCTCAGCATTTTGGCCTAGGTGGTGACCATGGGATTCGAGGACTAATCACTCTAGAGGATTCATAATATGTTGATGACATTGCCATGGGTTTGGTACAACCCTAGATATGGCCGCTAGCAGATGTTGATGATAAATGGCGATGCTAGTAACAACGGATAACCTTTTCTTTAAAGAAATTTGTTCAATATGAGAACATCTATGACAGTGATTATGAATACCTCCCTAATTAAGAGGGAGTGTTGAATTTGTAACTACGGTCGTTCTTCATAATGTACTTTTGGTCACTTGATGTAATTATATTTATCATTGTAAAGCATATTTATAATGTTGAAGTCAAATTTTTTTTATCTTGATTCAAAGTCCTATTGCGACTATTAAAAAATTTTAATTTTAATTTTTGAAATGTAACTTTTGGCTCCAAAAATTGACAAGTCGGCATCCCTCCAAGTCAAGTCGGCCCTGGCCAAGGGACATGCCTATTCACCATAAACAGAGTACTATATAAACACAACTTGAACTCCTCATTTGGCATATTCACATTCCTCACTCAAGACAACTTTTGGGCAAGAGGAGGTCAAGAAGGACGAAGGACAAAAGAAGAAGGCCGAGTTTCTCTCTCTCCTCTCTCATTAACTTGCACGTGTGGATAGAAGTCTCTCTCTTTGATTCGCACTGTTTTTGGGCATTCTATTGCGGGTGGGCCAACTTTTTTTGGGTTACTAGGCAGTTTCTGGGGGCCAAAAGTCTAGGCTAGTGGACAGTTGTTGAGAGGCCGAAATTTCTGGATTAGGCAAGTAGAACGAAGTGCAACATCAGTTTGGGTAACTTGACTTGGAGGAGAAGACTATGTTTGACCATAGGTCTAGGTGTGTCTCTTATTGAACAGAAAGAAATTCTCTATTGAAAAGATTGATGGGTTTTTCCCCATAATGGGTTTTCCCACAGTAAATCTTGTCTCTCGTTTTGTGCATTGTGATCGCTATTGTTCAACTGTTGAATTTCTGAAATATAATCACCGAATGATATATTGAAATAAGATAAAAGAATATCTACATCAAAAGTAATTATCAGAATTTCAGAAATATTATGCCAACACTAATAGCTCTAGAAAAATCTACAGGATCTGGGTTCATAGATTCTTGATTAAGAGCTTCTTGGGGGGGCACTTCAGTTGGAAGGAAGAGAAACAGATCATTTGACAAATTTGTAGCAGGAAGTAGTACACATTGAAACTACTAGAACATCCATCATTCCTCGAGAGAGCATGCAAGAAGAGGAGAAATTCATCTTGATTGACTGTTTTCAAAGCATTACTGGTGATATGATTGAACCAAAGCAAAGGAAGACTCATTCTATGATCGTTGAACTAAAGCAAAGACTCACACTATGATTGTTGAAATATTTGACACAGAAATAGAAGCTCATTCTAGACTCTAATTTTTTAAATTCCTCCTTGAGAATAAAGAGCCAGCAAAGCTACTTGTAGCTGGAGTTTTCCCTCATTAGGTTTCACCAAGGTAAATCTTTGTGTGCCTACGTATGTGAGATTGTGAATTTTCTTTCATTGATTACTTTGTTTAAATGCAAAGTCCATGTTAACAACGTAGTTGATTTATAGACATAAATAAAAGAATATAAGTTAAATTAAAATTTATACTGGTGAATTGCCTTGTGATAGACTGAGCGAATACGGATCTGTTCTTGCATATTGCAAGTACCAGTTCGTATTGGTACATTAGCATCAACTCAATAAAAGTACCCTATCTTGGGATTTTTGTACAAACTACCTTGAATTGTTATTAACTTTGGCAATTTTTTGATATGGGTGTTGGATAACAACTTTTGCTCCATAAATTAGATAAGTTTGATGTGTTCCTGCCCTAGGAGGATTTGCATTCATGTCTTTGTAAGCAATTATCTCTGAATTTTATAAAAGATATTATTAGTTTTATTAATTCTGGTGACATTTCATTAATTTCATATGCAGTGAATTAACTATTAAAGTCAATATTACCATCAATCTTACAATTTTACAGATTAATGGTTCTTTATAATGGATCATTTTTGTCCTCTGCAAAAATCTGCACTGGAGTTTAGTCCATGAAATCTTCTTTATATGTTACGGTTAAATATTTAGCTGGATCTTGTCAAAACTTCCATGCCTCCTCTAAGAGTGGGGAGGTTCTGCTCCTGGATCATCCTCTGAAGAAGCAACCAATTCTGAGTGAAAAATGAGACAATTGGCAATTTACGATGACAAACTACAATCATTGTTGTATTTCTGAATATCTTTGTTGCCATAACAATCTTGGGTTTTAACAGGTGTAGATAGAGTTTTTCTAATGGAATTTTTCTTCTTGCTTCTTGATATTCAGTATTGTGCCCAGTATGTTTTCAATGGTGCAACCCATTCATATACCCAGGTTGCTCTAAGCGTAATGTGATTCTTTGCAAGGGGTGTTTCATATCAGCAAGAAAGTAAGTAGCGTAGTCTCTCTTGACATCGAGGACATATTATTTATCACAATGGAGGCCATTTGAAATTTGGATTTCATGTGCCATTAACAATTACCTCTGAATCAGAGCCCAAAGTGATGTTGCATATGCCACTTTGAAATTTGGAGAAATATGCCGTGAAGTCATTTGAGTGCTTGGCCTTTCAGGGAAAGTGGGATTGCTGCCAAACATATGGCTAAATTGGAAAAAGAGACGTTTTCTAAGCTTCAACAAGTCTCAGTAATAGTTTCTGATTGAAGATTACTACTACATTACTACTACATTATGAGTATTTATTGTTTGCATTAATTCAATTTTTGGGGCAACAAGATGCTAAGGAAACTGGTGATGTATGAATATTTTGTGAGGCCTTCCAAGACAACAGGGAAAGTTATGTAGATATGCTGGCAGCTAGCTCTTGGGATAATCTATTTAGCAAGGGGTTTGTCAAAAATCTTGGAGCATTTATTTTGAAGCTTCACAGAAAAAAGGCCGAATACATCAAGCAGATGAAGCAATCTGTCCCATAGGCTATCTTTAGCCTCATGGACGTTAAAATAATTTCTTTCTTTCTTTCTTTCCACAAATAAATGTGTACCCCATGCAGTAGAGATTGTGGTTCGTTTAGTTAACTGGTGTAATTTTATCCTGTGTATGGGGACTGCGCATTCACATAAAGCATTTGTTCTACTTTGGTTGTTTTTAGCAGAAAATAAAACTGTGCACGTTTTTGAGCATCCAGTTTGTAAAGTAAGGAACTAAGTCACGTGTTAAAGTTCCTTCAGGTATCTCAGATTGAAATATCAGTTTCCCATTGTAATCATTATACCTTGTTAGCTAATTTTATAGTTCCATGATTTTTTGAAAATAACTTGACCTATTGTATTACTGTCAGGCATGGTCTTCCTCATAAATGTTGTGTATTCCATTGATCAAGTCGTTTTATTGAAGAAGATATATTAACGTCCCGTGAATGAATGTGAGGCAATTAAATTGTCGAAATCTTTTAGTCCAATGGATAATGTGGGATGTTTGATTTGTAAAATTGACTTCTAATTGATTGGTCTTACTAGTTGTTATGCCTTTAGACCTGGGGTGCCTGTTCTTTTGAATTTATTTAGTTGGAAGCAGTATTCTATGCTGATTGGTCTTGCCAGTTGTCATGCCTTTAGACCCGGGGTGCCTGTTCTTTTGAATTTATTTAGTTGGAAGCAGTATTCTAATGTTGATGGTGTATCTTGCTGATATTTTTTGGACTTAATCTATATGTGCAGTCTCACGGGGAAGATGGAGGCCTGAAAGTTGATTACTTCACTTTTTCAACACATATTGCTGGTTTTTTGAGATCTGCGGGCTTGGTGATTAGTCAAGCAGGTAAACTGATATTTTAGAAGTTTTGATATCTCAGTTCTACTGTAGAAATTCATTAGTTTTTGACAATGCAATAATTGTTGTCAAAGACTTTTTAAAATTGTGCAGGTTCAGACTCAGCCACTTGTGAATGAAGCATTGATGGATAATCATAAAAGTGAATTAGCTGAAGCACTTGCAGAGAGAGTTTTTTTTTGTGCTCGCCCTGAAACTCTAGAAGAAACTATACTACACATGGATCTAGGGTCACTCCTCCCTTATCCACTATCAATTCCTATGGCAGCCGTTGAATCAATCAACGGTTTTTAGGTTTTCCTAATAGCTGAGGTCCAACGCATGCTTGTTTCATGTGACCACTGAAACATTTCACAGCTATGATAAACCAGAATTATCTGATCTAAAAAAAGAAATGGTGAAGCTGCAACCTCAATTTCAATGCATTTGAATGCAGAACTTCAGGACTATGTGTCTGTCTATTTTTAATTTAAAATCATGCTATGATTTGATAATCAGTTATGTTTTACGAGATGAAGATTGGAGGTGAAGAATATTGAAATTTTAGTATATATGTGTTGTTTGTCATGGTTGTGAGAATTCAACAAGTCGTGTTGAGAAGTTTTTTTTCCTTTAAAGAATTCCGGAGACAAAATGGTTATTGCCGGGAGAAAGAACAAGCAATTCATTAACCATGCCAAAGATTATTGCAGAATACATGTAGAACCAGACCATATGGTTGTAGAATGGGCTTATTTGTTACTTCAATCTTGTTGAATTGGATCCGTGAAGCATTTAAAAGGATTTGATATTTTGTATCAATTTACTTTTTAACATACTAAATATGCCACATAAATTAAAGTAGGGCAATAGTTCATTATGATGGCAACTACACTCTAGTTGAAACTTGAAAAGCAAAAATGAATGAGATAGTAAAATTATTAATGGATATGAAAAATGAAACATATCCTGAGGAGATTAACATGTTGCAAACTATGTTTTAGATTGATGGGTCTATGGTTCATTATGATGGCAACTACACTTTCCTTCAATTTTTGAAAAGCAAAAATGAATGAGATAATGAAATAATTAATGGATATGACAAATAAAATATACCACGAGGAAATTAACATGTTGCAAACTATGTTTTTGATTGATGGGTCTATGGTTTAAGGATAGATTAATGATTAAAATTTTGAAGGCTGACCTCCCAAGTATGGGAAAAAGTGTAGGTTTCTAATAAGCATGCAGTTATGTTTGAGGCATGAGGTCATCAACTCAATATTAATTTTCAAAATAGAAAATTACACTGAAATATACCATCAAGAGAACAAAATATATTGGGAAAAAAATGCCATAAGAACTTGCGCAATGTATTGTTACCGTTAAATTAATTAGACAAAATCAGAAAAAGGTGCCTACCTAAGGTGAACTTGATTTTGTTGCAAACTTCCCTAGCTGGGTGAGAACCTAGTTCCTTGATATACTGGGGCTTATGTTTAAGCTGTGAGTTTCATTGACTCAATTGAAATTAAAATCAAAGGACATGCAATAAATGGCTAGATAAGTAGTTGTGCTCAGAGACGTTGTATAACCCACTATGGGGAAGATGTTGTCACATAATATATGTGTGTGTGTGTGTGACAACCAAAAAAATTAAATAATAATATCTAAAAGATAATATATGCCATTTGCATTACAGTTGGAAAAAACAAATGCATGTGTTGTGTTGGTGTGTATATATATCCACCAATTTGAGCTTGCATAATGCAGTTGTTTGTCTTTAAACTAATTATACAAAATCATAAAAAGGTTCATGCTTGAGGTGAACTTGATTTTGTTGTCAACTTCTCAAGCCATGGTGAGAACCTTGTTACTTGATATACATGGAGTTATGTTTGAACTTTGAATTTCATTGACTCAATCAAAATTAAAAGTAACCAACATTCATGAAATGGCTAAAATAGGTAGTTGTGCTAAGAGACACTCTACATCATAAAATGGCTAGATAGGTAGTTGTGACAAGAGGCACTCTACATCATAAAATGGCTAGATAGGTAGTTTCTCTAAAAGGCAATCTACATCCTAGTATGGGGAAGATGTTCTTGTGTAACATATGTGACAATAATAATAATAGTAGCAAGAGTAATACTAACTAAAAGAAATCACGTGTTAGTTGCATTACACTTGAAACACACACAAAGAATTTACATGTTAGTTGCATTACACACACACACATATATCCACTAAAAAAATAAAATATCACCTTCAATACACTTAAACATGCACATCCACTATACTAGAACCATCTTAACTCTGGATCTATCAAGTTTGTGTGTATCCACTAGACTAGTTCCATTTGAACTTTGGATCTATCAGGTGTCGAGAGAAATCAAATACTTTGATATGTAAACCATTTTTAGAGTAAGCTTTACACCATGAGGGATTTGATCCCTACTAGTGCTCGATAAATCTGGAGCTAACATAGATCTACATTAGCATTAAAGGAAATTTGGGGTCTAAAATGGGCCTCCCAAGGAAAATGTTAATTTAGTAGAAACATATGCCATAAATCATATTGCATGATCCACTACATACACTCCATAGGTGTTATACGCAATGAGCATAGGTTTAGATTAGTCAAGATCTCTTAGTAGCATCAAAATGGATCCTAAGAGAAACAAAATATTCATACACTACTCAACTCGAAATTCTAAGTCACATTATCCGAAATTAAGAAACTACATGATACGACATACAAACTCATAGATATGTCTTTAAAGAGATAAACACTAGAAAAATAAATCACGAGCCTATGAAGTTTCTCTCATGATGATCAATGATTTGATCATCCTTGTTTTCTTCACGAATGTATGAGTTCTATGGAAATGGCACCTTTTTGCTTGCATGTTCAACTCTATGAAAATATTTCAAAATGTGATCTTTAGGAGCTGCATCACAATCAATTTTAATTGACTGGAAATCTGAAGACCCATATTGCTACTCTAAATTTTGTCTTGCATCTAATGAATAACCAATTTTGAATTGCCAAAGATCGAAAGTTATTTTATGTTCCTTTCAACAACACATTTAAACATTGCAAAAAGTGCACTAAATTCGTTGATATTACTTTAGTTTCTACCCAAATTTGTTGTTCCTATAATGAAGTGATTTGTTGAGAAGTGGAGAATGAAAACACACCACAAAGAAGTGCATTCTCCAATCTAGCACTTTCAAAAAGGCCCCATGATATCCCTGTTAATTTGGACTTTACCCACAATGATTTGTATGCATTTAAGGAGTGCAATTACTTGTAGGGCGACCTTCACTAGAGGGGTAATTTTGTCCTCAAATAAACTTTTGTTTCATGCTAACCACGCCCCATACAACAACAGTAAGTAGGGATTTGGACTTATCAAGGTTGTGCATATCAAAGGAAGATTTGAAACAATCCTCTAAGTTTTGTTTTCCCCATAGGTGTTGCATATTTAATTGCACCTCAATGAGATCCCATACCTATGTTGTGAAGGAGCAAGCAAAAGACAAAAAGGGGGATAGTTTTAGCTACATTATGACATAAAAAACAAAAAATGGGACCCTCAAAGCCTCTTCTTTGGAGCATATCCCAATGAATACTTGATCTTTAGAATGAGCCAAAAAAAAAATAGAACACTTTTCATTAGGGCCTTTAACTCCCATAATTTTTTGTGCCATCATTGTATTGGTAGATTCATTATTATATTGTAATCGTTATTATTATATTATATTTGTTGTTATAAATAATATATTTGTTAATAATATAAGCTAGTTATATTTATTGTTAAAGAATATAATATATGATATATTCATTACTTATAAGTTATTTATATAATATATTTCATAGTTATATCCATGAGATGTAGACCAATTGGTTTATGTGTAGGGGTTTAGGTTTTGAGTTCAAATTTAATGGGAAGGGGTTAAGGGTGGTAGCCAACTATGGGGTTTACATTACCCCAAGGGACATACAAACTCCACTGAGTCTTGCATAATCCTAGTGACAACATCTCGTTGTTGGAAAAATCATTTTTCCATTTAACATGTGGCCTAGCATCGATATATATATATATATATATACTTTAATTATGTTTTCTGTTATATTTTGTTCATATATATTATATATAAAAGCTTCTTTGTGTATCTTATATTTTCTTTAATAGAAAGATCCAAGTCTTGAGAGATCATTCTCTTGTCTTTATTCTATATTATTTGGCGTGATGGCCTTATATGATGAATATGTTACCTTTTTTCTTTTGAGTATGTCTTATTGAGCATATTTGATCTTGCTTCCTCATAAAAGATATTACAACCAAGGCATTGAGACAAAAAGTTTCAAGTTCAAAGATGAGTGGCGCATTTGTTGGGGACTCCACAGTGTTGAAAATTGTAATTAGGTTCGATCTTCATAATGAGCTAATTGTAATCATGACATTGTATATTCTTTATAAAGAAAGAAAAAGAAACTATATTTTATTATTGGAGTATGGGCTTCATGCTCAAGTTTGATTCAAAAGCATGTTTTTCGTGATTTTAGGTTTTCTAGGTCTTTATAGGATAAAGAATAAGTTATGTCATGTTTCATAATCCTATTTGGACTCATTGTAATAAAGGAAAATATTTATTCTATCAAGAAAAAACCACTTATAAGCCCAAGACCAAGTCGCCCCAAGGGGCAGATCAAGTCGGCCTAAAGGAGGGGAATTCGACCCTCAAGAAATGTTATATAAAGGAGAAAAGCTCGACCCATTTGGACACTCATCAAGAACAAGTTCAATCTGTCAGAGCAAAGGTGAAGAAGAGTAGCTGGGATGATGAAGAAGAGGAGCAAAATTCAAAGTTTGATGACAATCTTTATTTGTCTCGCTTCTAAGGTTTGTGAAGTTGTCAAGTGAAGTTTCCAGTTGCAGGGTCGAATATCTGTGAAGCAGTTGCACGAGTCGAAGTTGCAGTATTGAAGTTCTGGAAGCTTCCTTAAAGGAGATCTTGTTGGGGGGCTAACTTGGGGCTTCAAGGGTTTGTTGGATTTGACCTTTGGGTCTTGGAAGTCTTTTTGCAAGCAGATTCTATAAAAGAAGAGAAAAATTATTTTGGGTTTTCCCCTTGGAGGGGTTTTTCCCTAGCTTGGAGCCTATATCTTGTGTACTTTGTCTCTTTGTAATATTCATTGTTTTTGGTAATTGCTTGATGAACAAAACTAAAAAAGTAATTAAAGACAAACTAACATCACAAGTAATTATCAAGATAAGGAAAATAAATTATAATCTACAATTCTCTAGATTTTCCAACATGGAATCAGAGCTAAGGTTCAAGGAGATTGAAGATCACAGTATAATTGGTACTATGACAAGGCTCTTGAAGAAGGGTTTCAAGTTTCTTAGAAATCTCGCTACATCTATCAAGGATTATATGTAGAAGATCATCTCCAATATTGTGAAGGAAGTAATAGATGGAAGTTTGTTCTCTGATTTATCTGGAACTTTCAAGAACGAGAATGTATGGGTTATTGGCAGTGATTCCTCCAGACACATGATGGGAGAATGTAGTCAACTCCAAACCCTATCTAAGGGGAAATCCTCTCACTCAATCAAACTTGGAGACAACAAAATCTATCCGGTGAAAGGCATTGGATATACTTCATTGGAGCTCAAGTATGGTGGAAGAATTCACCTCAACACTATTCTATACATTCTGTGTTTGAAGAAAAACTTACTTTCTATTTCTTATCTAGAGGATAAGGGTGATAGAATTGCTTTTGTTGATGGAAAGGTTTTCGTTTGGGGTAAGGGATATAATATTAATGAAGCTAGGGTGATTGGGATCCGTGACGGGACATTATATAGAATCTTTACACTTCTATCTCAAGCCCTAGTCTACTTGGATGTGAGTCCTTCCAAACTATGGCATAGAAGGTATGGGCACCTTCATCATAAGTTTTTGCCATCTCTAAGTCAAATGGTTAATGACATACCCAAATTGAAGAAAGTGTTATTTTTTGTAGTATTGGATGGTGTTATAGTCTCAATAGTTGTTAGAGAGGCTAAGAAAAATAAGACTCCATAACCCAGAAAAGGTTTCAGGAAAATCCATGTAGAAGTAACTTAATTAAGTTAATTAATCAGAACTTAAATTTTTCCTAGGTCTAACTTAAGGAAAATGATTAATTAATAGTGTTAATTGAGGAAGGTGAGATTCCTCTAGAAACTCACACAAATCGACTAGAAATAATCTCATCCATTTATTAAGATTTAATCTTAGTTGTTGGAGTTCCACAGTGAGATTATAAGAAGTCGATGGGTATATGGAAGAACACACTTGAGATCGATTTCCTTGGGCAGTTCGATTTTTCTATAAAGCAACAACATTTTGCCGAAAGGGTTTGAGCCAGAGAAGGGAAGGAGAGATAGGGAGGAGCAGAGACAGTGAGTCCGAAGGAAGTATTCCAGTTCTGGAGAGTCAGCAGTAGAAGGGTCATATTTCCCAAAGAATTTGCGCAGAGCCAGTGCAGATAGCTTAAGAGGGAGGTTGATTTTGCTGAAGGGAAGGTTGATTCAGTTGAAATTGGTCTGGAAATTCTCCAGGAGGCCAAGCAAATTCCTTCCAAAGGAAAATTCAGCCAAGACATCATTTTTCGAACAGTTCTGGGGCTTGGCGAGTTAGAGTGTGCACAAGCACTGCGTAGAGGCTCATGCAGAAGCTATACGAATAACTAGTTTTCCAGTTGTCGAAGCTAGATCAGACGTGGTGTTGACGTATTTTCCTCACATATATTTTTGCGAGTTTATTTTTCTAATTGGATTTCTAGTTGGGCATCCATTGATTGTACTCATAATTTCTCACTGTTGCTTACTAATAAAAACCCTCAGTTGTTGCACCAGTTTTCCCAAGTTGGGTTTTTTCAGGGACTTTGTCCAAAAATAATTGTGTTATATTTTTGTGTGTGTGTGTGTTGGTATTTTCTCATTTTCTAGTTTATCTTCCGCAATATTTTTATTTGTGAAAATTGCAATTTTATTAATTCGTTGTTGTCGTAACAATAAATTGGTAAATTAATTAACAATTAGAAGAATTAATTTGAGTTGCTGCAATAAAAATTTCAGTGGTGAAATTTTCGTATGGTATCAAAGTGATTTTGATCAGATGGGAAGCTTAGAAGCAGAAGAATAAAATGTGTTATTCAGAGGGAGAAAGAGGATGAATTTTCTAAGGTTTGTGTCGTGCCTAGCCATGCAGTGTGAAGTACTAGGTAATTCGGTTTTTCAGTGTAGGGTTGCAAAAAAAATTGACTTCCTAGGTTCAGTGATTCCAACAGGAAGAGGGACCAACAGTAGCTATTTTGTTGAGCAAATTCCTTGTTTGGGTGTAGGAGGGTTTTGCAGCAGTTGGCAATAGCAAAATCAACGTTGGGCGGAAGAGGAAGCGCACATAGAGGGAATTTCACTCAGATGGTTTCTAGTTCAAAATTCCATATTTTTAGTTGTAGCCAACAGTAGATACAAGTAGATTTTCCCACTTCGAAAAGGAGTGTGAATAACAAATTCAATAGTCGAGCAGGTGAGAGAGGGAGTTTTTCATTCTAGTTTCAGAGATGGCCACAACTGGGCTTAGAGATCTGGATAGGTTGGAGGGAGCCTCCAACTATGTCAACTGGAAGGCTAGAATGTCCTTCCTATTAGATGAACATGGCCTGAAGACCTTTGCAAAGAGCGTGGTGGCAATATCGGTCAATGCAGATCAAGTGAAAGAGTACAGGAAAGATATGGCCAAGGCAAAGCGGATGATCCTGGATGGAGTCTGGGACCATATAGTTTCACATATATTTGGCAAGTACACTACTAAGGAAATCTGGGAAGCTATCGCTCAGCTATATCATAATCCTTTCAAGCAGCGGAAGATGTTCCTGAAGGAGAAGCTGAGAAATCTTGAGATGCATAAGGGTGAAGGCATTGATCCCTTTCGCACCAGAATTCGGGAAATTTGGGATCAACTTGCAACAATTGAGGAGGCACCTCAAGCTACAGAGCTCGTGTGTTTTGTCATGGACAATGTCTCAAAGGACTGAGAGATCTTCGTCCAAGGCATTTTAGGACGAGATACTTTCCCTAGGTGGGACAGGATGTGGTCAGACCTGTAGTAGGAGGAGATGAGGCGAGCACTTGTGAAGACCCCCATCAATGGAAGCATTAGTAAGGGGTCACAAGGTGAGGAGGAAGATAATGTGGTCCTTGCATCAAAAGGTCCTAGTCAGGGATAGGGGAAGAAGAAGAAAAAGAAGGACCTATCTAAGGTCAAGTGCTCAAGGTGTGGCGAGTTTGGCCACTACAGTAATCAGTGTCCTCAAAGGAAGAAGTACAAGCAGGAAAAGAAGGAGCAGGAAACAGCATCCGTAGAGATAGAAAATTTGTCATCCAAGTTGGAGGAAGACTTCACCGTGTTTGCAACTATACCTTCAGGAGTGAGGTGGGGAAATATGGATCTATAGTCCCAAAGTTGCATAAAAGTGTGGGCAAGTTCCATTGAGGTGTCTTCCTCACGGATCATTACCTTGCTACGGGGGCCCACAATATTTAGTAGCAGGATGGATCAGTGTCAGTTGATGCAGTCAAATTCTGGGGTGACAATTGCAAACTAGTTGCAATTAGGTGTTGATGAGTGAAGAGCTGCGTTGATAGCAGAGTAGGAGGCATAGTAGAAAAGTCAACAACAATGCAGATTCTTCAGTGGATATTACAAAGGCTAGTAGCATTTAGATGCTCAGGAGACATATCCAGCGTAGAGACAGTTGATTTAGAATTTCATATGCTTCTCAGTTGCAGTAGCAACAACAACATTTGAGAGGGAGTTGTAGTGCAGATGCAGAGTTGGCAGCAGTATATTAGTGTCAACAACAACAGATGCAACATCAAAGTTGTGAAGTGGTTGGTGGGCAGTGGCAAGTAGTCACAATGGCTAGATATCAACAGCGTGTATGGGAGGATGATGCAAAGACATGGTGTTGGACCAGTTGAGCACAAGAACACGTTCCTCGCTAAGAGGGAGTATTAGTTTTTGTAGCATCGGATGGTGTTCTAGTCATGACAGTTGTCAGATAGACTAAGAAACACTAGGACTCCATAACCTAGAAAATATTTCAAGGAAATCCACCTAGAAGTTCTTTAATTAAGTTAATTAATTAGTAATTAAATTTTTCCTAAGTCTAACTTAGGGAAAATGATTAATTAACAATAATTAATTGAGGAAGGTGAGATTTCTCTAAAAACTCACATGGATCGAATAGGAAATAATATTATCCATTGATTAAGATTTAATCTTGGCCATTGGAGTCTCACAATGATATTATAAGAAGTCAATGGGTAGATGGAGGAACACGCCTCAGATCGATTTCCTTGGTCAGTTCGATTTTTGCAGAGAGCAACAACATTCTACCAGAAGAGTTTGAGCCAAAGAAGGGAAGCATGTGAAAATTTCTAACACAAAATTCTACTGCAGAAATTGATTTATTTCTCCTACTTATTTTCCACAATAAGTTATTTACAAAACTATTCAATAAACATCAAAATAAATTCTACTGCAGTTATCACATAATAGCATAGAGAAAATAACAGTGATATACAAGCACAAGAATCAATCACATCAACACAGTTATTTTTGGATAATTGTCCCCGAAAAAACCCAATGCAGGAAAATCGATGCAAAAGATGAGGGTTTATTTATTAATCTTCAGCAACAATCCCTTTACAAGGAACGATTCTATAGAATACAAAGACATTTCTGAGAAAAACACATGAGACAAATTTTCTCCTCCTCCTAGATAAGTTATGACACCCTTGAGACCCTCTACCCTCCTATGTGTCACTCTGTGTCAGCCTGCGTGAGGACTGCATTGTCTCTCTGATCTTCCCTCTGCATTGTCTCTCGAATGCTCTGCATCACCTCCTCCTCGGTCTCTGACTGATGCTGATACCCTCCTCTTCCTTCACCCTGCAACTCTTCCTCTGAAATCAAACTCCTTCTCCTTGAGAATAAATTTCCCTCTGGTTACTAAGTATTTTCCCGGTGTGTCTCCAAATGACTCTCAAATATTCTCTTATACTTTTCATGTTGATGAATCAATGGCCAAGATTAAGTTCCTAATCAATGGCTAGGATTAAAATAGACTTGATCCTCGTCTCTTAGAAGCTTCTCACCCATATCTTTATTAATACCCATTAATATTTTTATTTTCCTAAGTTTTGACTTAGAAACCCCATTAAAAATATTAATTATTATAATAACTCATAATTCGGGTGGAATTTCTCCAAACGATTTCTAGGACTTGTGGATCGCATGTGTTCTATCCCCTCCATAAAATTTCAGAGCTAGAGCACATCCGATGCTACCCAAAATCGACACTTCCTCTTAGCAAGTAATGTGCTCTAGCAATGCTTCCCAATATAAGCATCACATTGATCTATGACACCAGTCCTCTATGCTGCTGATGCTTGGCATGTTGTCCTTCATCTATTGCGTTGCTGCAACCTGTACTATTTCCCATGGCACTGCAACTTTCACTACTACATTTGTACTGCAGCTCCCTCTGAATATGTTGCATCATAGCACTGCCACTGCTAACTGTTGCACTGCAACTCTTTGTACTATCCACTTCTGCTACTGAAACGGATTATCAACCATCCCCATCTTCTCCCTGAAGTAAATAAACTTTGTTCTT
Organism: Pinus taeda; assembly: GCA_000404065.3. Taxonomy (NCBI): domain Eukaryota; kingdom Viridiplantae; phylum Streptophyta; class Pinopsida; order Pinales; family Pinaceae; genus Pinus; species Pinus taeda. Next base: position 46,125 of record APFE031684410.1, read on the forward strand.
CCTAGAGCCTTGGTGAGAATGTCTACCACATGTTTTCCTGTCGGGGTGTACCTTAACTGTATTGCCCCTCGTTGGTCACAGTCTATGATAAAGTGACACCCAATGTCAATGTGCTTTGACTGATCATGAAAAAATGGATTCTCAGAGAGCTTGCTGCAACTCTAATTATCACACAAAATACTGGTCGGTTCCATCTTTCTCCTGAATAGATTCACAAGCAATTTCCTAAGCCATATGGCTTCACACGAAGTTGTGCTAGCTACCATATATTCAGCTTCAATTGAGCTTAGAGTCATGGATTTTTGTTTCCTACTACACCAGGAGGTCATTCCCGATCCAATGTTGAAACAGTACCTAGTGGTACTTTTCCGATCTACTGAACTTCTAGCCCAATCTATGTCAGTGAACCCACTTAGACTGATGTCATTGCATTGGGTGTACATTAGTCCATGCTCGATTGTTCCTCATATATATCTGAGAACATGCTTGGTTGCTGCCCAGTGTGCCCTCTTTGGTTCCACCATGAACTGACTGAGGGTGTTGACAGCGTAACAAATGTTTGGCCTGGTATTGGCTAGATACATCAAGGACCCTATGAGTTTCCTATACAAGGTGGGATCGACTTCTTTATCTTCATATGCATCAATATTCTTCCAGTTGGTAATCATTGGAGTAGCCATAGGTCTACAGTCCTAAATTCTGAACCTTTTCAAAATATCTATAGCGTATCTCCCTTGTCAAAGGAAAATTCCACCCTTCTGCTGCCAAACTTCCAACCCCAGGAAATAATGCATCCGTCCCAAATCCTTCATGTCGAATTTTGTAGCTAGGTTCTCCTTGAAATCTTTGGTGAGCCTGTATGAGCCTGTTAGAAACAGATCATCCACATATAACACTAGGATTAGAGGCTCATTCTCTACAACCAGATAGTAGAGGTTAGGATCCGCATCACTCTTGACGAATCCCATCTTCTGCAAGTAACTATCAATTCGACCGTACCATGCTCTAGGTGCCTGTTTAAGCCCATACAAGGCTTTCTTCAACCTGCACTCATGTTTCTCAAAAACCTCTGGTTGTTCTATGTATACTTCTTCTTCTATCACCCCATTTAAGAATGCAGTCTTGACGTCCATCTGGTGAATCTCCCACTCCATCTATGTTGCAAGGGATATCGGATCTAATAGAAGTATACCTAGCTACTGGGGAAAATATTTCTTCATAGTCTATCCCTTCCTTCTAAGCATACCCCTTAGCCACAAACCTGGATTTGCATTTTTCCACACTACCATCTGCAGCATATTGGACCTTGTAGATCCATCTCAAACCTACAATTGTCTTGTCCTGAGGTCTAGGTACCATTTCCCAGACATCATTGACCATTATGGAACTGTATTCCTCCACCATAGCATCTACCCATACTTGATGTTGAACGACTTCCTGAAAACTAGAGGGTTCTCCAACCTGAGCCACCAAGGCTTGGTATTTGTCTAGTTGTCTACACTCCCTTTTCTCTTTTTTGGGCACACCAAGGAAATCCTTTGCATCTCATAGTATCTGTCGAAGTTCTCAGCTCGTTCTTCCACTAGTAGTGGGTATATCTATCTGCTCTTCCTCTTCTTGAGACTCTACCTGTTGTGATACCTTTGGATTTTTTCCTTTACGAGAAATACTGGTGTTGGTTTCTGCTGGTCGAAGTGGCTAGACCAATGGATCATCCTTTAACTGCTCTTCGGAAGGCATTTCTCGATATTTCCTCAAAGCTCTGTCCTCTGTGAACTTTACATCTCATCGAATTATGATCTTCTTATTCTCTAAAAGATAGACTCTATATTCCTTATCATTCTCGCTATATCCCACAAGATATCATTTTTTCGCAGTTTGATCCAATTTATTCCTCTTTTTCAGGTATATGGCAGTATGCCAAACTCCCAAATATCATGAAATGACTCACCTTAGGCTTCTTGCTGGTGAATCTGTTCTTCAGAGTAATCTTACCTAATGCCCTGTGAGGAGTCATGTTCTGGACATAAACTGTTGTGTTGCATGATTTTTCCCATAGAAACTTGGGCATATCCTAATCATACAACATTTCCCTGGCTGCTTCAACAATAGTCTTGTTCTTCCTTTCTACTACTCCATTATGCTTCAGATTATAGGGATTTTTCCACTCTCTTCTGATGCCTTCCCTTGCACAAAAATCAGTAAATTCCTTTTCAATGTATTCTCCACCATTTTCTAAGAGAAACACCTTTATCCTCTTTCTTATCAGAGTCTCAACTAGATCCTTGAACTCTTTGAATCGACCAAAAACGTCATCCTTGGTTTTTAGAAAGTAGATCCAAGTATTTATGGAATTGTCATCAATTAAGGTGATGAAGTATTCGACACCACTACGAGCTTTTGTGGACATGGGTCCGCAAATATATGAGTGTATTAATCCCATAACAATCTTAGCCCTGTTGTTACTTCTGGAATAAGTCGCTTTGGCACACTTTCCTAGTGTGCATTCTCTACAAAAATCGTCTCGTTTGGTACTTAACTCTGGAACTCCTATGACGGTTTTTCTAAGAATTATTAGAGCCCCATGGTGTAAGTGTCCCATCCTCTTCTGCCATAGTTCATTCAAATCTTTTTTTCCACTGCTGCCTATCAGTGCCATTGGAGATTCTAGTTGTAACTTATACAGCTTGTTACTTCTTAATCCAATTTGAGCCTTCGTTTTCCAACTAGGGTGTTTGACATATACCTTCTTCCCAATGAAGAAAATGTCATAGCCCTTGTTTTGTAGTGGAGATATAGAGAGTAAGTTCATCCCCAATCCTAGCACATGCAACACATTGGTTGCTTGAAGTCGATCCCCTGCTTCTATTTGAAAGACTACAATACCTCTTCCTACGGGGTACATTTCGACTTATTTCCCATGGTGATTTGGAAGTTCATTTGTTCTTCCTCATAATTCGAAAAACATTCTTGTATTCATGTGATGTGCGCAAAATCTCCACTATCAGTATACCAAACCTTAGAGGAGGCAGAACTTGCTAAGATAGTGACTTCTTCCTCCAGTCTGGAAGCTAACATAGAATAATGGTGATCCATGTTATTTGTGCTTTCCTCTTTCCCTAGAGAATAACATGAGTCCTTCTGAGCTGCTTCGCCGACCTTATGCTCCTGACTCATAGCATATTCTCTAATCTTGTTTCCTGATCTCTACTTTGATACCATGTGAAAATTTCTAACATGAAATTCTACTGCAGAAACTGATTTATTTCTCCTAATTTTCCACAATAAGTTAGTTACAAAACTCTTCAGTAAGCATCAAAATAAATTATACTGTAGTTATCACATAATAGCATAGAGAAAATAACAGTGATACAAGCACAAGAATCAATCACATCAACACAGTTATTTTTGGACAATTGTCCCCAGAAAAATCCAATGCGGGAAAACCAATGCAACAGATGAGGGTTTATTTATTAATCTTCAGGAACAGTCTCTTTACAAGGAAAAATTCTACATAATACGGAGACAATTCTAAGAAAAACACCTGAGGAAAATTTTCTCCTCCTCCTGGAGAAGTTCTGACACACTGGAGACCCTCTACCCTCCTCTACATCACTTTTGTGTCAGCCTACATGAGGACTGTGTTGTCTCTCTGATCTTCCCTCTGCATTGTCTCTTGGATGCTCTGCGTCACCTCCTCCTTAGTATCTCACTAATGGTGATGCCCTCCTCTTCCTTCACCTTGCAACTCTCCCTATGAAATCAATATCCTTCTCCTTGAGAATCGATTTCCCTTGGGTTACTGAGTATTTGCTCGGTGTGTCTCAAAATGACTCTCAAGTCTTCTCTTATACTTTTCCTCTTGATGAATCAATGACCGAGATTAATTCCCTACTCAACGGCTAAGATTAAAATAGACTTGATCCTCATCTCTTAGAAGCTTCTCACCCATATCTTTATTAATACCCATTAATATTTTTATTTTCCTAAGTTTAGACTTAGGAACCCCATTAAAAATATTAATTATTTTAATAACTCATAAACCGGGTGGAATTTATCCAAACGATTTTTGGGTCTTGGAAATCTCATGTGTTCTAGCCCCTCCACAAAATTTTGAAGCTAGAGAAGATCTGATGCTACCCAAAATCAACAAATCATAGATAGAGATGGGCAAAGACAGTAAGTCTGGAGGAATTCTTCTAGATCTTAATATTCAACAGTGGAAGGGTCGTATTTCCAAGAGAAGTTGTGCAAAGCCAACACATATAACTTTAGAGGGAAATCAATTTGGTTGAAGGGAAGGGTGATTGAGTTGTAGTTGGTCTAGAAATTCTCCAGGAGGTCAAGCGAATTCCTTCTTGATGTAGAGTCATCTAGGACATCATTTTTCCAACAATTTCGGGGCTTAGCGAGTTAGTTCCTGCACAAGCATTGTGTAGAGGTTGTACGACTAGCTAGTTTTTCAGAGCTGGATCAGACATGGTGTTGAGATATTTTCCTCACAAATATTTTGCCTAGTCTATTTTTCTGATTGGATTTCCAGTTGGGCATCCATAGATTGTACTCAAAATCTCTCACTATTGTTTAATAATAAAAACCCTCTATTGTTGCACCAGTTTTCCCAAGTTGGGTTTTTACAAGGAATTTTGTTCAAAAATAATGACGTTATATTTTTGTGTGTGTGTGTTCCAGTATTTTCTCAGTTTCTAGTTTATCTTCCACAATGTTTTTATTTGTGGCTATTGCAATGTGATTAATTCATTGTTGTCATAGCAATAAACTGCTAAATTAATTAACACTTAGAAGAATTAATTCCAATTGTTGCAATAAAAATTCTAGTGGTGAAATTTTCACAAGAAGAATATGAAGTAACTTGTAAGGGATGTGCTTTAGGAAAGAATTTAAAGAAGCCATTTGCAAGAAGTGATACCAGATCTAAGGGAGTCTAAGATCTCATACATTTAGATGTATGTGGATCTATGGTAGTTAAGTCTCTTGGTGGGCATCAATATTATATAACCTTCATTGATAACTTCTCAAGGAAAACTTGGTTATACCTTCTCAATAATAAGGATGAGGTATTCAAAAAGTTTCAAGAGTTCAAGAATGAAGTGGAAAATCTAACCGAGAGAAAGATCAGAACTCTGATATCAGATAATGGTGCAGAATACACCTCCAAAGAACTAATAGGTTTCTGCAAGGAAGCAGGGATTAAGAGGGAGCTTCTTATTCCTTATAATCTTGAACAGAATGATGTGGCTAAAAGGAAGAATAGAACAATTGAAGAATGTGTGAAGGTCATGTTAAATGATCAATATCTCCCTCAATTTCAATGGGGAAGAGGCATGTATGATAGTTGTTTACTTGCAGAACCGAAGTCCTCACGGGATTATCAACAACATGAGTCTAGAAGAAGAATTTACAGGAAAGAAGCCAAGTGTGGATCATCTTCGAATACTTGGGTGTCCTGTGTATATTCATATACCCAAGGACAAGAGAGAGAAGTTAAATCCTACCAGTCTAAAAGGGATCTTTGTTGGGTATAGTCCTTCATCAAAGGCGTACAAAATCTATATTAAAGAATATCGTCGAATTGAAGTAAGTAGGGATGTCATCTTTGATGAGAGTATAGCTTACAAGAAATCAAAGGATGTTTCGGTTGACTATGATGAAGAAGAGGTACCTATGTTTGAGGATATCTCTAGGGAAAATGATGGTTAAAATCATACATATACTCAAGAAAATGTTGAAGGTATTTGTGAGCCTATACAACAAGTAATTATTCTAGAAAATTATAAGAGGCCTACTTGGTTGAAGACTACTCTTCAAGAAGTATAAGGACATACAACATTAGGGACCTCTAGAGAAAGTAAAATACCAAAAAGGTATTCAAGGGTATGTTGCATACATGAAAAATCTTATTGAAGTGAAACCTTCCTCCTTTGAAGATTTTTCTAAACATCAAGAGTGGAAGAATGCAATGCAGGAATAATACTAGTCAATCAGGAAGAACGATGTCTGGGAAATTGTCCTTAGGCCAAGTGACAAATCTATAGTAACTTCAAAATGGATTTACATGATAAAGTAGACTACGGATGGGAGCCTTGATAAATATAAAGCAAGGTTTGTAGCAAGAGGCTTCTCACAGAAAGAAGGGATTGATTACGAAGAAACCTTTCCTCCTACAACTAGATATACAACAATAAGATCGTTTGTTTCTTTGGCTACTACTATGGGATGGAACATTCATCAAATCGATGTTAAGAAATAATTTCTGAATGGGACTATTGATGAGGACGTTTACATCGAGAAGCCTCAAGGATTTGAAATAAATCAGAGGGAGACTCATGTTTGCAGGTTGAAGAAAGCTCTATATGGCTTAAAGCAAACAGTGAGAGCTTGGTATGCAAGAATGGATGCATACTTTTTGAGAGTTCATTTTACCAAGAGTTGTGCAGATCCTAACGTTTACATCAGGATGGTCCAAGGTGAATCAATTATCATAATCTTGTATGTGAATAATCTACTAGTTACAAGAGTAGAGCATCAAATTTAGGAATGCAAGTAACGATTAGAAACTAAGTTTGATATGAAGGATCTTGGGATTATGTGTTATTACTTAGGACTAAAAGTTTGGTAGAAGCCAAGTGAGATATATCTTAGTCAAGGAAAATATGTGATCAAGATTATTTAAAAGTTTCACATGATGGAAAACAAGCCTATGATGACTCTTATTATTACAAACTTAAATAAGTTGAGGAGTTTATAATCTAGTTTGGTGGATTCCACTTGCTACAAAAAATTGATTGGGCCCTTGATGTATCTGGTGAATACAAGACCAAACATTTGTTTTGCAATAAATTTCCTCATTTAGTTTGAAATGGATCCAAAACATGATCATGGGATAGCAGCCAAGTCCTACAATATTTGCACGGAACTATACATCGCTACCTCTAGTATACAAGGAATGAAATCTAACTTGTGAGATATACATATTTGGATTAGGGTGGCAGTGAGATAGATTGAAGAAGCATAATAGGTGGATGCTTCAGCTTTGGATCCTCCATGGTCTCATGGATGAGTAGAAAGAACGACATAGTTGCTTTAAGTAGTGTTGAATTCGAGTATGTTGCTACAAGTGAAGTCTGTCAGGAATTTGTTTGGCCCGGGAAGTTATTATCATATTTGTTTGAAGGACCAATTACCCCTACACATATACATCGTGACAATGAAAGTTGTATCATATTGACAAAAGATCTGATGTTCCATTTTAGGACGAATCATATAAAGAACAAGTACCACTACATCAAAAGCCTAGTATGAGACAGGTTCATGGAGCTGCACTATATACCTACTGATGAATAGGTAGTTGATAAACTGACTAAAGCATTACCAAACAAGAAGCTGGAGTATCTGAGAAACAAGCTTGTTTTGGTAGACATCTCTTCCCCAAATTGAAAGGGAGTGATGTTGGATAGTTCTTGTCTTTATGGGTCGAGCACTAGAAAAGGACTAATAGTCGTCAGTCTTAGTGAAGGCCATAAAGAAAGAATTGAATTTGGAGAACTAGATAAGCATCCTAGATTGGAGCTTCTCGTGGATTGTAGAATTCAAGAAAATAATTTGTTGACTGATACTCTTTGAGGATGAGGTAGGGAATCCAAGATAAGTGTAATTGAAGAGGACCAATATTCTTTGACGATCCAAGATTGGGAATCCAAGATAAGAATATTCTTAAAAGGGATATACCTTGTGGACATCTATATGGGGTATGTACCTTACAGGTAGTGTGGTAGCTCACGTAAATCCTCCCAACATAATACTCTCAAATAAGGAGGAGCTTGTCCAGTTAAGGCCTTCAATGATAATGTTGGTTATGATATATATGCCTGAAAAATATGGCTTATCAATATGAATCTTCTTATGAGAATGCTTCAATATTTAGATTCCTTTTACCATGTAATAGATTATGAATACCTCCCTAGTTAAGAGGGAGTGTTGAAAATTTTAACTAGGTTTGAACTTTATAATGACCTAATTGTAATCATGGCATTGTATATTCTTTATAAAGAAAGAAAAAGAAATTATATTTTATTATTGGAATATGGATTTCATACTCAAATTTGAGTCAATAGCATGTTCTTCATGCTTTTAGGTTTTCTAGCTATTTCTAGGATAGATAATAAGTTTTTTCATGTGTCATAGTCCCATTTGGACTCACTGTAATAAAGGAAAATATTTATTCTATAAAGAAAAATCCACTTATAATCCTAATACCAAGTCAACCCAAGGAGCATATCAAGTCAGCCTAAAGGAGGGAAATTTGACCCTCAAGAAAGGCTATATAGAGAAGAGAAGCTTGACCCATTTGGACACTCATCAAGCACAAGTTCAATCTGCAATAGAGAAGGTGAAGAAGAGTAGCTGGGAGGATGAAGAAGAGGAGAAAAAATCAAAGTTTGAAGATAATATTTCTTTGTCTTACTTCTATGGTTTGTGTAGTTGTCAAGTGAACTTGTCAGTCGTAAGGCCAAATTTCTATGAAGTAGTTGCAGGGGTCGAAGTTGCAGTCTTGAAGTTCTGGAAGCTGCCTTAAAGGAGATATTGTTGGGGGTTGACTTGGGGCTTGGAGGGTTTGTTGGATTTGGTATTTGGGCCTTGGAAGTCTCTTTATAAGCATATTCTATAGAAGAATATAAGAATTTTTATGGGTTTTCCCCTTGGATGGGTTTTTCCCTAACTTGGAGCCTATACCCCATGTACTTTGTCTCTTTGTGATCTTCATTTTTTTTGGTAATTGCTTGATGAATAGAACTAAAGAATTAATTAAAGACTAACTAACATCCCAATTAATTATCAAGATAAGGAAAATATTTTGTAATATACAACTCTCCATATTTTCCAACATAGGATCAGAGCTAAGGTTCAAGAAGGATACTTAAGATCACTGTATAGTTGGCACTATGACGAGGGTCTTGAAGAAGGGTTTCGAGTTTCTTAGAAATCTCACTACATCTATCAAGGATTATATGTTGAAGATCATATCCAATATTGTGAAGGAAGTAATAGATGGAATTTTGTTCTTTTCTTTACCTGGCACTTTCAAGGACAAAAATGTACGGGTTATTAACAGTGTTACCTTTAGACACATGACATGAGAATGCAGTCAACTCCAAACCCTATCTAAGGGAAACTCCACTCACTTAATCGAAATTGGAGACAAAAAAATCTATCCAGTGAAAGGCATTAGATCTACTTCATTTGAGCTCGATTCTGGTGGAAGCATTCACCTCAACAATCTTCTATACATTCCAGGTTTGAAGAGAAACTTACTTTCTATTTCTTGTCTAGAGGATAAGGGTGATAGAATTGCTTTATTGATGGCTAGGTTTTGGTTTGGGGTAAGGGATCTAGTATTAATGAAGCTACAGTGATTGGGATCCATGAGGGTGTTAGTTTTTTTAGCATCTGATGGTGTTCTAGTCTCAAACCTTGTGGAGAGGCTAAAACACATGAGATCTCCAAAACCCAGAAATTGTTTATGGAACCTCCACCTACAGATAGCTCAATTAAATTAATTGATCCATAATTAAAAAATGCTTAAGTCTAACTTAGGAAAAATGATTAATTAGTGGGAACTAATCAAGAAATGTGATCATTCTCTAGATACTCACATGGATCAACTCAAAAATGATCTCAACGGTCGATGAGGAATTAATCCTGGTCATTGGTGCTCTAATTGGAGATTATAAGAGGAGATCGATGGGGTTGATAGAGAATACACTTGGAGGTTGAGTTCCTTGGCAAAGATCGAGTTTCCTAGCTGTAATGATTCAGCATAGAGAAGTTCGAGCCAAAGAAGGGACATAGAGACAGTGAGGGGTAGAGATGGTGAATCCAAAGGATGTTTTCTAGTTCCAGAGGGTTAGCTACAAGAGGGATGAGTTTCCTCAATGGGGTTGTGCAAGGACTATGCAAGAAGCTTCAAAGGCAAAGCTTTATTTGGCTAGAGTGAGGGTCGATTCAGTTGCTGGAGACCGGGTTATTTTCCGGAGAGGCTAGCTATCCATTCTTAGAGGCTGAGTTGGGCTAGATGGCTTGATTAGAGCACTTCTAGGAAGAGCGTGTGAGGGACAGCGCAACATTTGCGCAAATGTTGACACAAGGGTTTCATGCAACGCATTTGGTGCCAAATTTGGAGTTGGATCAGCAATGGGTGAGGTAAAATTTATCTCACTATTTTTTTGTGGTCAATTTCTCTTATAGAGGATTGCCAGCTTTGGGCATCCAGTTGTATTTAAAATTTCAATGTTGCATACTAATAAGAACCCTCAATTGCTACACTGATTTTCCCACATTGTGATCCATATTTATGAATGAACAAAATGAAATACATATACAAACTGAGACACAGAGATATAACGGAAACATAGCTTCAATTCATTAATAACAAAGTAATGAAAATTGTTTACATGCAGAATGAAAATAAACTAGCTTAAGCGATGGGTGTAGCTTATCTCTAAGAAGAGATCTGGTGTCTACATGTCTTATGAACTTGTTAAAATGAGGCTCAAAGGTCTATTTATTATTGAGAAAAAATGGAAAACCCTAAACATCCAAAAACCTAACCCTAGGAGATGAAGCACCAAATGTTTGTGGGCCCTGTTGGGGTAAATTGGTACATCAACATCCTGGGGTCATAAATTTGGCATATAATGTTTGTTTGATGCGTATCATACCTCATTATAATGATCTATCCAAGGACTAAAACTTTCATCTACAAACCCTTGTCATAGGTTATGAGTTTTCCCGTTTTCCAAAAACATCGTTTAGAGCATCAAAACAGCTCCAGAAGTTCAGGACCCAAAAAAATTCCAAAGATAGTAAACTATGCTACAATTAAGGAAACTGAAAGAAATAATGGTGGGGGTCCAAGTGGAATAGGTGGGTGGCCACCAATATCCACCTGGATCAATCCTCCTCCCTCAGGAAGAAATGGTCCCCATTGTGTTGAATGTCGCCATGAGATGGGGAAAATTTTGTTGCACTTGGTCCCTAGTGAGCCACTTGTCGTGGTTCAAGAGTTGGCCAGCTTTGACAACTTGATACAGTTGGATCTTCTACTAGCGAGTGTTCTTAATCTGCATGTTTTTTATTCGATCATTTATGGCCTATTCCACGCAGTTTGAGTTTAGCTATGTTAGTGAGAGATGTTTAGCAATGTTTGATGTGTCCAATAATGGTGGAAAGTATGGCTGAAGGCAGTCCACATTGAACATTGGGTGCATGCCAAGGAATGGAGGAATATTGAGCTTAAAATCATTGTCTCCCACAACCTTGGTGATGGTTTAAGGCCCATATCAGAGTGGTCTAAGCTTCCGATGGGCTCTAGTAAGGCGTTATTTCGGTAAATGCAACCAAACTTTGTTGCCCACCTGAAACTTTTGTGGCACCTAATGTTGATCATGTCGCTTCTTGTACTTGACATTGGAATTCTCGAAGATGTCGTGAACCTGTTGGTGGAAGTGTTGGATGTGTTCAATAACCTGGTTGCTTTATCAACCTTGGACTATACACGTGTGGATTATGTCTATGTAGTCTTATGAAGCATGACAACATCAATCAGAAAAAATGGTTAAAATCCTAGACCCACTTGAAATGGACTGCGACCAGTCAAGCTATAGAGAGCTCTATTATAGTTTTTTTGCACATAGGGAAGACTCTCATCCTAGGTTTGTGGATGCTTGGAGTTATACATGCGAAGTATGTGCATTATCATCTTGTTGATAACCTCTATCTGGCCATCATCTTGGGGATGGAATGCAGTTGACTTGTTGAGTTTGGTGTCCAATAGTGTATAGAGGCTCGACCAAAATGTGCTCAGGAACCTGCTATATTGATTTAATATAATGGTCCACGAGATACCAAAATGTACCCACGCCCATTCAAATAAGCACTTGGCAGTGTCCTCTGCTATGATGCTCTTCTTGTAAGCCGCAAATATAGCCATTTTAGAAAATCTATCCACGACCACAAATACACAGTCATTACCATGTTTGTTAGAAGGGAGGACATACAGATGGTCCATGGAGATGGATTCCTAGGCTGACTAGGAGTAGGCAGAGGAGTGTATAATCCATGCTTCTTGATGGTTGCCTTGGTGATTGCATAGGCACTGGATAATCTGATATATTTTCCAACATCCTGTCGATGTTTTGGCCAATAAATGTACTTTTGTAGTATGACCATAGTTTTCTCCACACCAAAGTGCCCTATGAACCAACTATAGTGCACCTCCAAAATCAACCTAGCACGCTTGCTTGAAGGAACAAAAAGGTGGACCATGTAGCATAATAATGCATCCTAGAGGTGGAAATTAGGAAGTTGCGTGCCATCCACTAGCATATGGTATGTGGGGGCGAACTCTGGATCATTTTTGTACAATTGCAACCATCCATAGGTCTTGTGGCCACAAGAGTTGAGAATAGTATTCAGTGTGGCAACTAGGGGATGACTGAGACAATCTACAACATGATTGGTGCTTCCCTCTTTGTACTTAATGTTCAAGTGGAATTGTTGTAGATATGTAGACCGCTTCTGATGCCAATCGTTCTGCAACTCCCCTTGTGTTTGTATAAACTGAAGAGGTCGGTGATCGATGTGGATAATTGTTCCCTTCCCAAGCACGTAATGTTTCCATTGACATCAAGCCTACATGATAAAATACATATCTTTATCGTAGGTGGGGTACTTCCAAATTGTATTTGAAAGTGTCTCACTATGATAGGCCACTCGATGCTCGTGTTGGGTTAGGATTGCACCAATAGCATATTCGAAGGCATCTGTCTCAATTTCAAATGGATATTGTAGGTATGGCAATGTGGGTATAGGTGCAGAGAAGAGGCAATTATTTATCTCATCGAACACCTTTTGTTGGGAATTAGACCAAGAAAACTTTTATTTTGCTCCACCCTTGGTAATCTGACTCAAAGGCCAAGTGATATGGGAGAATCTCAACAGGAACCTCTGATAAAAATTTACAAGGCCCAAAAAGTTGCGAAGCTTTGTTAGAGTGGTTGAGGCTGGCCAATCTCGAATGACTTGAATCTTAGCCAGATCCACATGCATCCTTGCTCATATATGATGTAACCCAGATGTTGGACCCGGCTCATGCCAAAGGTGAATATCTCCAAGTTGGCACACAATTTGTGTTATCATGGGGTTTGAAGGGCTAGTCGAATGTGTTGCAAGTGCTCTTCCCAACTCTTGTTGAAGATGAGGATGTTGTCCAGATAAACAACCACAAACAAGTTGTTGAAGGGTTGTGATATGCCATCCATCAACCTCATAAAAGTATAAGGGGAATTTTTCAACCCGAAGGACATGACCAACCATTCAAAAATGTCTTCCTTGGATTTGAAGGCAATCTTCCATACATATATGGGCTCTATTAGAACCTGGTGATAGCCAGACTTCAAATCGATCTTTCTAAAATACTTGGCCCCCTTGAGTTGGTCCAGAAGGTCATCAATCCATGGGATTGTATACCTGTTCCTCACAATTATTTGTTTTAGTGCTTGATAATCAATGCAAAGCCTCCAAGTCCCATCATTCTTCTGTACAAGTACAATCAAGCTCCCAAAGGGTGAGGAACTTGGTCGGATGTGCCCTTTAGATGTACTTGTAAAATTATTCAAATTTGTAATGACTTTATATATACTCTCTATATATTGTTGGCAATTTTTAAGGTAAAATAGCTTTATATTGTAAAATTTGGGAGAATCATTTTTACAAAAAATGGAAATTAGCAAATCCTATTTTTTCAAAAAATCATGTAAAATTATCCCACCTGTGAATATTGGCCCCTAAAATTTTCCATGCAATGGTGGCGCTAGGCTTTGCAAAAATAATCTACTTCCCAATGTCATTCCCCTTGTCAGGTTCTGGCTTAGAGTCTGAACATTGATCTAAATGTGAAGACTTCAACTCGGCCACCAGTGACTACTTGGCTCAACAATCACTTGTGTTGTGAGTGGGCTCTTATGGAACTCACTTCACTTTCTTGTGTTCTTCTTTGTCTTTGTGTTGTTGTTCTTTGTTTGTGGCTTCAACAAGTTGTATTGGGTCACCTCTCCTTGGATTTTTCCTTTGTTTTTCGATTTGAGGGCACCTTTTCCTTGCTTCAGATTTGCAGATCCAAAGTCTCCCTTCTTTTATTTAAATTTATGCTCGATCTTGATAGCGTATTGATAGGCAATGCCAAGCAAGAAGATGTTCAGGAACTCCATCTCATCCTGGATGAATTTGTGTAGACAACCATAGTACATGGGTACCAGATTCCGATCAAAATATTTAATACCCAACTTCGTGTGTAGGGTATGAAAAATATTTGTGAACGTCGGCACGTCTTGGTCCCTTCCTTACCGTAGTGTGGTCCACTTTATGTATTTATCTTCATAACTCCCAACAAGGTAATAATGTTCCTTGATGGTGTCTCGGAAATAATTCCAAGTGGGTGCAGTTGACAATAGCAAGGGTTCCCTCTTGTCCCTCTACTCACAGTAGGTTTCCCACCAATCCTTCACATGGGGAGAGACTTTGATGAGTGAAAAAGTAATCTTTTCCCTATTGGAAAAATCATGAACCAAAAATATCATTCCAACAAATTTAACCATCTATCTATGATATTTGCATCTATCTAGCCTTCAAATATGGGAATGTCAAAGTTGACTTGTACCTAAAAGAGAGTGGCACCTCCAAGGTGGCTGCTGGATGAAGATGTGAAGAATCTGGGCAAAGTTGTCCATCATCATGTTCCTTTTTCACTGAAGGGCTTCTTTGAGAAAAATTTGGAAAGGATCTCCTCATCGCTCATATTTATTTTATTTTTCCATCGTAGACCATCAGGGTCGATGAGGCCGATCTTGCAAAGGTTCAACCAGTTCAAGCCCTAACTCGTTACACCCCGACCTCATTAGGGACATGCACAGAAAAATAGAGAAACAACATAATGCTATGATACCAATGATCCAAATTTATGAAGGAAAAAGATAATATAGATATAAACCGAGACATAGAGATACAATGAAAACAAAACTTCAATTAATTAATAAGAAAGCACTGAAAATTGTTTACGTGCAAAATGGAAATAAACTAACTCAGACGATGGTAGCTTATCTCTAAGATGAGATGTGGCGGCTACATGCCTTTTGAGCCGTGTTACAATGAGGATTGAAGGCCTAATTATTATTGAGAAATAATGGAAAACCCTAAACATCCAAAAACCTAACCCTAGAAGAAGAAGTGCCAAATGTTTGTGGGCCCCGTTGGAGTAAATATGTACATCAACTTCTCGGGGTCGTAACTTTGACACACGATCTCTATTTGACGCATACGATACCTCATTAGAAATATACATTTGAGGAATACAACTTTATACTACAAACCTTTAGCATATGCTATGTGTTTTCCTATTTTCCAAAAAAAAAAAATGTCGTTTAGGGTGTCAAAATGGCTTCGGAAGTTCATGACTTGAAAAACTACCAAAAGTAGTAAGTTGTTCTACAATTAAGGAAACTGAAAGAAATAATGGTGGGATTCCAAGTAGAATAGGTGGGTGGCCACCAATATCCACCTAGATCGCATTGGGTTTTTTCGGGGACATTTGTCAAAAATAAACTATGTTATATATATTATTTTTCTCTATATTTTTTGGTTTCCATCATTTTATTTTCCACAGTGTTTTTATGGTGAAAATTACAATTGTCATTTTATCCGTTGTTTGTTGTAACAAATAAACTACTTAATAAATTAATTAGTTAGAAGAATAATTTCCAGTCACTACAATAGAATTGAAATTTTCATAGGGGGGGAATTATATAGACTCTTTACATCTCTATCTCCCCCAGTCCATTTGGATGTGAGGCATTATGAACTATGGCATAAAAGGTATGGACACCTTCATCATAAGATTTTCCATCTCTAAGTCAAATGGTTAATGGAATCACTGAATGGAAGTAATAACATGAAGGAACCTGTAAGGGATGTGCTCTAGGCAAGAATGCAAAGAAGCTATTTGCAAGAAGTGATACCAGATGTAAGAAAGTTTTTTATCTCATGCATTCATATGTATTTGGACCTATGGCAGTTAAGTCTCTTGGTGGGCATAAGTATTATGTAACCTTCATTGATGATTTCTCAAGGAAAACTTGGTTATAGCTCCTCAAGAATAAGGATGAGGTATTTGAAAATATTCAGGAGTTCAAGAATGAAGTGGAAAATATAACCAAGAGAAAGATCAAAACTATGATATTATATAATAGTGGAGAATACACCTCCGAAGAACTAATAGCTTTCTACAATGAACAAGGAATTAAGAGGGAGATTATTGTTCCTTATAAGCCTGAAAATAATGGTGTGGCTAAGAGGAAGAAGAGAGCAATTGAAGAATGTGTGAGGGCCATGTTGCATGATCAAGATCTCCCTCAATTTTTATGTGGAATAGGCATGTATGGCAGTTGTTTACTTGCAGAACCAAATTCCTCATAGGATTCTCAACAACATGTCTCTAGAAGAAGCATTTATAGGAAAGAATCCAAGTGTGGATCATCTTCGAATATTTTGGTGTCCTATGTTTATTCATATACCTAAGGAAAAGAGAAAGAAGTTGGATCCTACCAGTCTAAATGGCATTTTTTTTGGGTTTCATCAAAGGTGTATAGAATCTATATGAGAGTATAGCTTACAAGAAATCAAAGGATGGTTTGGTTGACTCTGATGAAGAATATTTGAGGATATCTCTAGGGAAAATGATGGTCAAGATAAGACATCTACTCAAGAAAATTTTGAAGGTCCTTGTGAGCCTATACGACAAGTAATTATTCCATAAAATCGGAAGAGGCCTACTGAAGACTACTCTTCAAGAAGAATAAGGACGTGCAACATTAGGGACTTCCAGAGAAAGTAAAAGACCAAAAAGGTATTCATGGTATGATGCATACATGACAAAGCTTATTGAAGTGGAACCTTCCTCCTATGAAGATGTTGTTAAACATCAAGAGTGTAGGAATGCAATGCAGGAAGAATACTAGTCAACCATGAAGAACGATATTTGGTCAATTGTCCCAAGGCCAAGTGAAAAATTTATAGTCACTTCAAAATGGATCTACAAGATAAAGCACATTACAGATGGGAGCATTGATAAATACAAAGCAATGTTTGTAGCAAGAGGTTTCTCACCGAAAGAAGGGATTGATTATAAAGAAACATTTTCTCCTACATCTAGATATAGAACAATAATATCGCTTATTTCTTTGGTTGCTTCTATGGGATGGAACATTCGTCAAATGGATGTTAAGACAAATTTTTTGAATGGGACTATTGATGAGGAGGCTTACAACGAGAAACCTCAAGGATTTGAAATAAATTAGAGGGAGACTCATGTTTAGAGGTTGAAAAAAGCTCTATAAGGCTTAAAGCAGGCACTTAGATCTTGGTATGCAAGAATGGATGCATACCTATTGAGAGTTGGTTTTACTAATAGTTTTGCAGATCCTAACCTATACATCAGGGTGGTCTAAGGTGAACTAGTTATCATACTCTTGTATGTGGATGATATACTAGTTACATGAGTAGAGCATTTTATTCAAGAATGCAAGAAACAATTAGCATCTGAGTTTGACATGAAGGACCTTGGGATTATGTGATTATGCATTATTACTTGGGACTAGAAGTTTTGCATAAGCCATGTTAGATATATGTTGGTCAAGGCAAATATGTTATCAATATTCTTCAAAAGTTTGTCATGATGGACATCAAGTCTATGATGACTCCTATGATTACAAACTTAAAGAAGTTGAAGTGTTCAGAATCTAGTCTGGTGGATCCTAATTGCTACAGACAATTGATTGAGTCCTTGATGTATTCGTGAATGCAAGACCAAACATTTGGAATAAACATGTTTGTTAGACTTGGCCTAAATATTTCTAACATTTGTTGTATTGAAGCCTAAATTTTTATAATCTTTGTTGTATCATTGATTCGATACATTTAAGATTTAATGTTGCACTTATAGCTGGATTTTAGGCCCCTCTGCATAATGGTTTGATATGGACATCAATTTTTCCCAAATTTTGTCTCAACTTGGCTACTCACATATTAACACTTGCATAAAAGACTATATCTAGTTAAAGGTTTTCAACATGGCTAATTAGTCCCATGTTTCCCAACTCTAGAAATCTGTCTACCTCAGGTTTGTCACCACCACAATGTCCCCTTTGATTAGATTTATTTTGCAACGCATAGATGAAACTATGGTGGCATGAAAAGAGAATGTGCATCCCATAATCCCTACATTTACACTGATATCACTACCAACCAAATGGAATAAGGAGTATATAAGCCCAACAATTAGTAACATTCTTGAAAAATCCAAGAGAATAAATATTGGAACATCTATCTCTAGGCAAGAAGTTATAGGATTATCAAGATCTGTCTCTACATCTAATCTCTCCTCTAGAACAATAAACATGTTTGTTGTAGAAAGGGTGTAATCATCTAGGAAGAGCAATAAACTGTAAAAAATGTAGACATCATATCCTTGATGTAATATCAACAAAACCAAGTTTATTTCACAAATGAGAAAAGGAAAATTACTAGTTTTGAATCAACTACCAAATCCCTTTCTGTCTGTAAATATTGTATATAATCTTATGATCTAGTAATCAAACATATTTTGCCATGAATCTCAAGGGAAAAGAGTCCAATATTAGTCCTAAGAAGCTTTTAGAAAGAGGGCTACCTCTTAATAATTATCAAATCATTATGTTTGACGTGAACATGATAGCTAAAATGCAATTCCTTTCCTATAAAATAAACAGGAGGACGATGTCTCAATGGAGCAAAAACAATTCATTTACTACAATTTCCAACTATCTTGTCTACACAAAAATGTTGTTGATTTTACTGGAGATATGTTGGGATGGGGTCCTCTGGGGTCCGTTTTGGGGAAAAATCCCGAGTTTTGGGAAAAAATCCCAAGTTTTGATGTAAAAAGATGAAAAGTCTTCGCAAATTGTGATCGTGGAGCACGTAGCAAGTTAAGAGTCAAAAAGGGTTTTTACCCTCATTTATGTAAAGTTGAGTTGGATTTTGAGATCTACCCATGGTCCACGGACCATGGGATTGTATAAATAGGTGTGTCTTAGAGAGTCTAAGATATAGATATGCTTTTGTCGATGAGTACGAAGGAAGAAGTCTAGTGCAGAGAAGGAAGTCTTAGAGGGGAAAGGCTTTGTAGCTAAGTGTGCAAAGTCCTAGAGTAGTGTCTGTAGCTGAGTGATGGACCCCTGCGGCTGAGTGTGCAGGGAAGTTTTGAGTCTATAACCCTTTGTTGATATATCAATAAAGAATATTGTTCCAGAAATTCCTGTGTTTTGTCCCTTTACTTTTGCTATGTATGAATGCGCTATATGTTGTGATGAATGATGGTTTTATAAAATAATGATGTATTGATGCGCAAATTTACTTGATCTATATTGTTACCTGAAATAATTAATGTTAAGTGATTACACGAAGATCATAACGCTTTTTGTTAAAGTTATCAAACACTTAGGTAATTTCGAGTAATTACTGATCTAAAGGTAATCTAAGGTGTGTGTAAGTAGCTAATTGGCCTGTTCAAGGTCTGAGAAAAGTCAGTCGTAGACTTTTGCAGAGGTCTAGAGGCTGATTAAGGGAAGTTACAGCACTAGGTCGCAGGAGCATAGAGGCCTACGCGAAGGCAGATCTAGGTCGCCAAAAGGACATCACATTGATCTCTGGGTCTGGAAACTTGGTTCTAGCATCCCCCCATACTGCTTCAGGTGAGACTTCAGTCCACACACCACAGATTGATGCCGAAAGGGCCAGTAATGTAGGGATTTGTTTGGCACAACTAAATCTGAACTTGGGTCAAGACCCCCTAAGCCAAAAAATGGTTATGTTGCTTGGACTGGGATCTGCATAAAGATATGTGCGATGTCGCATCATTGGAATCCGACCAAGAAGGAAATTGAGAAGTGGTTGGACAGAAAGATCCATGAATTCACGACGCAAGAAAATAGAAATCCGCGCCTGACAAAAAACAGTGGTTGGACAGGTATTTATACACAAAAATACACGAAATCTTCTTTTGCACCTTCCCGATCGAACTATACGAGTGGATTGCTAAATTGGAAGATGACCAAGGAAGGTGGAGGCTTGATGGTCCGATAATGTGGACCCCGAAGCTCGTGCGGAGGTTGAAAGCTTCTGAAGATAAGATCGTGCGTGCATTTGATCACTAGCTTGATGGAGTCATTAGAGGATTTGTTACAGAGTTCGTTGTTGATACCTCAATCAGTTACAATGAAGCAAAGCGACACTTCTTCAAGGGACCGCGAAGTAAGTATTTGAGGAAAAGCGGGTTATGACATTACCGTGATGTTTGGATCTACGTGAAGTGGACGAAGCTTTAGAAATCAAGGAAAAGCAGGTCTCGAATATAGTCCATTGATTGGACCTCCTTCAAGTGACAACGAGGGAGCATCATAGGCTTCACCATAGCGCATTGTCCAATTGATAAGGCATGGTTTTCCATGGATACCTCATCCATCCACACCACCTCCACCTTCACCTCCACAACATACACCTTCACCCACACCGTCGTCGATCAACATGTCGAATACGATGAAGTTTCCAGTTTTCAAGGGCTTAAGAAGTGAGGATCCGGATCCATTTTGGTTTGTTGTGAAGGTTGTGTGGACGGCACAAAAAATTATAGATGATAATATAAAGAAGATGCAGTTAGTCACTGCTCTGCAAGACTACGCGCTGACATGGTATATTAAGTACTTGCACTGATAATCCATTGGCGTCATTGGAAGATACTCAGACCGCTTTGAACAAGGAATTAGGTAAGCCTAAATCTGCCTCGCAATCGGTAATTGGAGTTAAGGAAATCATGATGAGGCCAAGTGAAATGCTATGGGAGCTAGATCAAAGGCTGAAGTGCGGCATCCGCGAATCTAATATGAATCTCATAGATAGTTAGTACCACGATTGGTTTATAACCATGCTTCTGCCCCACCTAAGGATTTCTTTGTCGCAGCAAAAGATAGGAACTCAGGCGGTAGCCCTGGAAATTGCGATGAGATTGTATGATGTTGAGAATGCAACAAGATAATGGAGCTTAGTGGAAAGAAGTCTCCTTCACTAAGCGGGCCCGCAAGCTTTTTTTTGGCGCAAAGTCTAGTTTTAGACTATGTCTATTTTTAGACATATGGATCATGGTCTATGAGTTGCAGGATGTTATTTGTGGATGATTGGGCAAGTTAGTAAAAATAGATGGACCTCTATTTTTAGACATAAGGGCGGAGTCTATTTTTATACTGTTAGGCTAAAAATAGAACAGTCGAATAGTATTAGCCCTTAATAATATTTGGACTATAAACATTATCTTATTCTCTTACAGCACTTCAGTTCGAGCTATGGATGTGGCACATGCAGCTACCAGAAGGAAATACGTGGTTCCTATGGGTTAACTTGAGCTATTGCATGGAGAACTTCAGTTAGGACTTCAGTGATTGAGTTCTGTGGAGTTGGATCAGGAGTTGATGGAGTTGTGTTCAGTTTGACTTAGTTGAACTAGTTGTAGTTAGTTTAACTGGCAAATAGACTAATGTTGAGTGATGTGAATTATTTATTAATTAATTCACTAATTATTAACTCATAAAGCAACTGAAGAATACATCATTTAACTCATTGCATGGACAGTTCAGTGGAGACAAGTGTTAGAAGTGAGTGAAAGGGCAAGACAGTTGTCAGTTGTGACTATAGTTGTGCATGTGATTTGCACAATCAGTGGGATTGAGTTGCCAATGAGGATTGCGTAGTGTTACACAAGGGAAACACGTGAATGGTTCAATCATTCTCATCCATTCTCTATGCAGGATTGCACAGTGGAGGCAGGCAAGCAGCAAAGGTGATTTGAGGCAGTGATTGATTCAGATCTATGCTATATTGTGTGTAATAGGTGGAGATAGTGCTAAGTACTTGTGAGGAGTATTGTACTATGTATTGTTACATGTTCTCAATCAATATAATATACAGATAGTTGTGGGGATTTTAGCTTTATGCTTTCCCCGGGTACATGTTGTGTTGATATGTGTGATTGATGCTTCAGTGTGTGCATGTGTATGTTTCTGAATACTGCTAAATTGATGATCAATGTAGATGAGATTATGTATTATGCATGCATTCCGCAATAGTGTATAATCAGGATAATCTCGGTTGAATACGTGTCATATTATTCATAAAATTTCTACATATGACACACCTATCTAGGATGCTTCTTTTGGAGTTCAACAGATTCATGCAGAGTTGTAGAAACTCTGCTTGGAGTTGTAGAGCTTGAAAAATGAAAAAGTAGCTCAGTTGGAGGTGCACAAAGAAGTTTGGTGTCTCAAGTGTAAAAACCAGGGGCATGATAAATATCACTGCCCTGTTTTCACGAATTACATCACGGGAGGGGGGCCAATGCCCCTAAGGCAGGAAGCTCCAGCAGGTTCAAGTGCAGGGCCCACGCTATGGTGCGCTATCGTCCAGGTGGCGGGAAAACATGTAACAAATAATTGTCACTTACTGCAAAATTTTGTGCATACACCGCAATAATTGTTCTACAATTCTCTACAAATCAGTGGGCCACGATGAGCGTCATTGTCGAAGCTATGAATTATGATGGAGAGGATGCCTACATATTGAATGTAAGAAAAAACTTGGCCTTCAGATCAAGGTATTAGGGGAACGCGCGGAGGATACCCAGGGCACAGATGAGGCCAAGGAGGAGGAGGCACTGGTAGGGGTCGTGGGCGGGTCATTTGTTACAATTGCGGAACGCCAAGACACTACGTGCAGAAGTGTATGAATCAGACACGCCCGTCATGTTAATACTGCACTTAGTTTGACCACACAATCGAAGAATGTCCTGTGATTATGGCCAAGATGCAGGAAGAGAAGGCGCAACCTTAGCATCCTACCCAGAACTTACAGATGATCAGGGTCGAGCCCCGTGAAGAGCACCCGAATGTGAATATCATGTTGCAAAGCGGGATCTCGACTGGTGACGATAAGGGAAAATACCCTGGAGAAGGTGGATGGGTCTGCAAGGCTCCAGAAAAGGAGGTTGGGTTTGATCTGGAGCATGCGAATGAAACGTTCATGGAAGTGAAGAAAAGCTTCGCTGAGGCCTCTACCTCAGGAAGTTAGGGCAAATTGCCTGCAGAGGTTGACCCCTTTGTGCTTACCACCTTTTGTATGAAACTATTGCACGATAGCAAGTCTGTGAAAGGACTACAGGAGTTGATAAACAAATGTGTCAGTAAGGATAATGCTCCTGATGGACCCCGCATAGCCAGAAAGATTGGTAAGCATAAGGAAATAATAAGGCACGAGATGAGGCTTGCCGCACAAATAGGAGACTATGAGATGGACCAAGTTATTTTGGATTTGGGGTCTGACATGAACGTATTGCCTAAATAGACCTAGGAGAGAATGGGGATACTTGCATTGCAGTGGCCTCCGATTCAATTGAGGATGGCAAACCACCAGAAGATTATCCCTATGGGACGACTGCAAGGAGTTACCGTAGATATAAAGGTGTGAGAACGTTGGCTGATTTTGAAGTGATAGAGATTGTTGATGATAGAAATCCATACCCCACGCTCCTGGGAATCGATTGGGCTATCGACATGAATGGGGTCAACAATTTGAAGAAGCGGAAAATGTCGTATGAAAGGAAATCGCTTCACGTTGTAGTACCATTGGACCCTACAGAAGGACCATGTTATACTGAACCCGTCCGCGACTATGAGGAAAGTGATGATGATTTGGATAAAATCTATAAAATAACAGCATGAGACCAAGACTGGGTTAATCCGATAGCTGATGGATGAATTGCATGGGACCGCGAAAGTTTCTGTACCTCAAATTCAGACAAAAAGTTGGAACATTGGAAAAACAGGTTGCACGAAGTATCCACACTGCGCTGCAATATGATGACTAAATCATTATGTTGTGTGTCATCGGAGGTAAGAAATTTACCTTATTACGATGGTTTAACTGGCGTAGATAAATTTTTGGATGCTTTTGAAATAGAATTTCCAAAGGATCACTGCTTTCAAGTGTTGGATTTGGCATTGCGCACTACACCTACTCGGTGGTGGGGTATGCACAAAGACAGTTTTGATGAGTGGCACAATTACAAAAGGATGATAAGGATGCGATTTGGTCACCCTAAACTATGGTTAACTAAGAAATATGATGGGAGGAATGATCTACGTGATCACCTGGAAAAATGGACTAAAATTTATGGAACAGAGCCGCAGCCATAGTGAGTGCATTTATTCTATCACACTCTGGATATAAACCCTATGAATTGGTATTTGGAAATAGAGCTCCACCATGGCATTGCAGAGTAGGATATCTTAAGAGAAGGGTTCTTTAGGACATTCATATTTGAATATGGGTTCAAAAGAATTTATGAAGTGTTGCAGGAGGTTAAGGTAGCGATCTTTTGAATTCTGCAAGATCCTTTGGAATTTGTTCAACCATATTGGAGCACCCAGATGTGCCATGCATTGGAATGCTATAATATGACTGTTGAAGCGGAGGATGAGGATCCAAGGAATATCAATATCCCAGAAGCGGAAGGCCACCGTGAGGTTGAAGGTCCACAAATAGAGAACTTGGATATCACCGTGCTATTGAAGACTAGGCAAGTAAACATTGGTACTGAAGAGGAGCATAAATTCGCGAAGATCAAAGATTATTTGGATACCACAATGGATAAACTTATTGAGTTACTCCTCGAGTACAAGGATATTTTTCCTACAAAATTTTCAGACTTGAAAGGCATCATAGGTGATTTGGGAGTGGTGAAAATAATTGTGAAACCCGATGCGAAGCCTATTAATTTGAGGCCATATCGCCTTAATCCCAAATATAAGGAAAAAAGTCTGCTTGGAATTGGACAAGATGCTTGAGGCAGGTATTATTGAACCAATGGAGGAATCTAATTGGGTGAGCCCAATGGTAGTTCGGGAAAAGAAGCAAAAGGGAGAGATAAGGATTTGCGTAGATCTAAGAAAGCTTAACGATCCCTGCATTCATGATCCTTTCCCAACACCGTTTACTAATGAGGTATTGGACAATGTTGGAGGGCAAGAGGCCTACTCATTTAATGATGGGTTCTCTGGATACCATCAGATCAATATTGCGCCAAAAAATAGGAGTAAAACAACCTTCACGACAAAATGGGGGTGTTTTCAGTACACAACGATGCCCTTCAGACTCAAGAATGCACCACAGATATCCTCTCATGTAGTCATCGTGGAGTTCAAAGAATTTATTCACAAATCCTTGGAGGTATTTTTTGATGACTAGAGAGTGTTTGGGCTAGCAAAAGAACCATGTAGCCAGTCTGTGTTTAATGTTGGATATGTTGCGAAGGTATCAGATCACGTTGAACCTGAAGAAGTGCTTGTTTTGTGTCCCCTTTGGGACTTTGCTAGGTCATGTGGTATGCAAGCAAGGACTGATGGTGGACCCTGCCAAGATCCCTGTAATAATAAATTTGGAAGCCCCAAGGAGTGTTAAATAGTTGCGCACAATGCTGGGCCATACTGGATACTATCAAAAGTTCATCAAGGCTTATGCTCAGATTACCACGCCCATGGAGAAGTTGCTAAAGAAGGATGCTACATTCTATTGGGATGAAGAATGTCAGTGCAGTCTGGATGTCTTGAAGGAAAAGATGGTCACTGCACCAATATTGGTCTTCCCAAACTAGAAGAAGGAATTGCATGTGCACGTTGATGCCTCATGTATTGTGTTGGGAGCAATGCTAACACGGGCTGGTGAAGGAGAGATGGATCATCCTATAGCATTTGCAAGAAGAAAGTTGTTAAAGGCTGAAAAGAATTATTCGACAACAAAGCGCGAAGGATTGGCTATGGTGTATGCATTCCAAAAATTCAGACACTATCTGTTGGGTGGACATTTCAAGATGTACACAAACCATTCTGCATTGATGTACCTAGTCAATAAGCCTGTGTTGGGGGGAAAGATATGCAGATGGCTGCTGTTGTTTCAAGAATACAACTTTGAGGTAATTGTCAAGCCAGGAAGGTTGAATGCAGGACCTGACCATCTGTTGTGGATTGAGACAAGAGAGGAGCCTACTAATTTGGAGGAAGGGTTGCCCGATGTGCAGCTCTTCGTGGTGTGTGTAGTGGACAACCACTTTGTAGATATTATCCATTTTTTGACCATAGGGACAACTCCAGAAGGCTACACCAGTGAGCGAAAGAAATAATTGGTAGTACATGCGGTTGATTTCTTAGTAATTACCAAACATTTGTATAAAATGGGATCGGACGAGATACTCTGATGGTATGTGGCTGATTTCGAAACAAACATCATCCTTG
Organism: Pinus taeda; assembly: GCA_000404065.3. Taxonomy (NCBI): domain Eukaryota; kingdom Viridiplantae; phylum Streptophyta; class Pinopsida; order Pinales; family Pinaceae; genus Pinus; species Pinus taeda. The sequence goes on from APFE031684410.1 coordinate 72,626, forward strand.
CGGAGGCACATGGAAGAGTTGCAGGAGAGAATTATGCAAGAAAGGCAACAACACAGAATATTTTGCGCACTAGGTTGTGGTGGCCTACGTTGCATAAAGATTCCAAAGCATATTGTAGGGTGTGTTATGCATGTCAAAGAACAGGCAAGCCATCAGGAAGGGATGAAATGTCTCTGAATCCTCAGGTGTCATTACAACCATTTGAGAAATGGGCTATTGACTTTGTAGGACCAATTCAGCCTCCCGGTAAGAAAACAGGTGCATGCTACATCATCACTGCGACAGAGTGTCTGACTAGATGGGTGGAGGCACAGCCTGTAAAGGATTGTACAATAGCTACAACAGCTAAATTTTTGTTTTAGTACATGCTAACTAGGTTCGAGTGCCCAAAAGTGTTGATGAGTGATCGCGGTATGCACTTCCTCAACGAAACGATCAACGCACTGATGGAAGAATTGCAGGTTTATCATCAAAAGAGTACACCATATGAACCCCAGGCTAATGGAACAGTGAAGGCCTTCAATAAGATAAGGAGAATGCGCTAACAAAGATTTGCATTGCACAACAGAATCATTGGGATGTGTGTGTACTAGTAGTATTATGGGCGTACAGGACTACTTGCAAAAAATTAACAGGTCAGACACCTTTCTGGTTGGTCTATGGCATAGAAGTTGTGATGCCTATGGAATATATCGTGACTAGTCTACGCATAGCAGCGTTCACAGGGATGGTGGACCACGAAGCCTTGGAAGAACGGGTCGTGCAATTGATGGAGCTCGAAGAGGATCGATTCTTAGCTGGATTCATCAGCTAGTACAGAAGGAACGTGAAAAGGCATGGCACGATCAACACATCAAGCTGCCCACCTTTAAGGTTAATGACTTGGTTTTATTATATGATAGTAATTTCACTAAACTTCCAAGAAAGTTTCAGATGCACTGGTTGGGACCATATGTCATCAAAGAAATCATAGATGGGGGCACGCTTCAGCTCGTAAAGCTAAATGGAGAACTAAACCCGAGAAAAGTGAATGGGAGAAGGTTAAATCCATACACAAGAGATCTAGCTCAATGACTACATGACAACAACACAGTATTAGCACTCCAGGCAGCTGCAAGGGATCACGGGACTATAAACTACATTGCCTGGTTTGTAGAGCTACGCAATAGAGGAGTTGCGTGAAAAAGGGTGATGTCATAGTATTAGAAGCTGCGCGAAGGGAGTTGCGCTATGAGGAGAGATACCACACAGCACAGCCAGAAAATGGCCGTTACAGTCATTGTTCATGATTTGATAGCCAGGAGACGGTTAATAGGAGTGGGGGGGCGACATTTAAGGCTGAAATATTTGAAGATATGCCGCCAAATCAACATTTATGGACAGATTTTAGGGGGAACAATCGGATTTGAATTCAAATTTGCCTATAAATTATGCGTGGCCATCTTGTAGAGAACACTTTGCATACTTAGAATTTTTTAGCTTTGTTGTCCATCATTTATGAATTCTCAGTTTTTCACAGATTTGGTCACAAGCTCTATGTTTGATACTTTACCTAAGGATACCCAGCAGTTTATTTGCAGCACTATGTCAAAACTAGGTGAGACTGCAAGCACTAGAGGAATTGTTGCCTCTGAAGGAGCAGCTCCAGAAGTTGTGAGCATGGAGGCTCCAGTTCCTGTGCCTATGACACTGAGGTCGCCTAGGCTGAAGCCTACACTAATGCGTGAAAAATCCAAGCCAAAGAAATACAAGCAGAAGAGACTGATGCTAGTGCACGAGTCATCGAGAAAGCACTCTATTACCCAGGACCAAAAGAAAGATAAGCTACTAGCAAAGGATAAGGAGAAGGTGGTAGATTTAGAGGCTGAAGAGGGTGCAAAGGATATAAATGCTAAGGGCATGGAGCTCATCACTAGGTTACCAGATTATATCCCTCTGCGTAAAGGAAAGGTGAAGGTCACCAAGAACCTAGATGCAGAGAAATTCCTCATTCATATGCCCTTGCTATCAGAAATCATCACCTTTGAAGGCCCACGCCTGGCGTGGATTCCCCATTACTAGGATTTGGCTGACCATGAGAGGTTCCCCCACCTCATAACGAAGAATTACATGAAGCGGGTGTATTACAAATAATCGGGTGTCACTTCGTTGGAGAGAGTTGAATGGATTCACCGAGTAAATCAAGCGGGGTTGTTGAACCTTCTGTGGGTGCCCCACTATCACCGCTCCAACATCAATATCACATGCATAAAGCAGCTACTGACTCTGTTGCATGGGGTGTTTATGGTTGAGCGCGCCTATCCCCATCATGAACATGATTATCCATCGAATCACACTCTCGCCACATTTAGGCTTGAATCTGGCCAAGGAGTTTGGCAGAAAGACTAGTGAGCATGACCTGGCAAAAAAGATGAAGAAGAAATTCGACCTAGTCAAGAAGTCGCGCGGATACTCCATAATTTTCATAAACGACCCTGCGGTACAAATAGCCACGCAAATATTAGCTAGTAAAGTCATAAGAAAATGTCACGTGGATGAGGTTCTGACGCCCATGATATCGTTAGTTGCATAGTGTGCGGAGGGCGTGCAGTTTCACTAGTCATGCTACATATGTAGCAAGTTCCTTGCGAATTGTCGTGAGGCTTAGGACGAGAAAAAGACCTTCACTACACGTGGTAGATGCTCTCCATTATGCTAGTTGATTGGGATCTATCGAAGGATAGTCAGTATCCTCCCTTGGAGAAAGGATGTCCAGAGGCTGCACAGTTTTCCGCCCATTGGGCCACGAGGGACCCCGTGTAGATCACAGAGAAAAAAGGAGATTGTTGAGGTTGTTAATGTGAAAGAAAATGAGATTATAAGTAACAATGTAAATTTATAAGAAGACAAACTAGTAGTGGTTGTTGGTCCACATGTAGAGGAAGCAGGCCCTTCAATACCTCCTTTTTATATTTCCTTATTGGTCCATGACTTCCTCTTACATAATTGTATGTTTGATTTGGGAGCTTCACACAATCTTATGCCTTTGTCAGTAATGAAGCAATTAAATCTACAAGTTACCAAACCTTATAGGGACTTGTATTCTTTTGATTTGACAAAAGTCAGGTGTCTAGGGGTTATTAAGGATCTCGTAGTGTCACTAGCCCAAATTCCAGCTAGAAGCTTGGTCATGGATGTAGTAGTAGCAGATATCCCTGATAGATTTGGAATGCTTCTATCTAGGTTCTAGGGGGCTAAATTGGGTGGTGTTTTGAAACTAGATTTTACATATGCTATTATACCTATTTTTGGTGGGGAAGAGAGGAGATTGTACAGAGAAACTAGGTTTGTAAAAACAATTACAAAAAATGGAGCAAGAAATTCACCTGTATATAGTTAGGAGAAGGATGATTTTGTTTGTTTCACACTGTATGATAATGCAGAGCTAGTTGAAGATAATTAGAAGCAGCTTGCTTTAGCCAATGTAATTACAGAGCTGCAAACAGAAGAAGTGTGGAAATGTTTTTTTGATGGAGCTTATTCCAAGGAAGGAACAAGTGCTGGTTTTCTTCTAATTGCACCTGGAGGTATTACGTTCCCTTTTTCTTTCAAATTAGAGTTCGAGGCAACTAACAATGTGGCAGAATATGAGTCCTTGATTATTGCTCTACAAATAGCCAAACAGATGGGAGGCAGGTCAATTTCTGCTTTTGGATATTTAGAGCTAATTATTAAGCAGATAAAAGATCACTACCAAACAAAGCATCCTAGGCTCCATGCATACATAAATGAGGTATGGGATTTGATTGAAAACTTCTTTGAAGCTTTTAACATTCAATTCATTCCAAGAGATGAGAATAGATTGCCAGATTCATTGGTTGTGGCTGCTAGAACTTTCAAGCTTCCTATTAATCCAAGACTAAGATATAGGTAGAAATGAGACACAGACCTTCTGTTCCTGATAATGTTAAGAATTGGCAAGCTTTTGAAGATGATCAGCAAGTTAAAGAATTTTTTACTATAGTTGAGGAGTGTTGGGTTGTGTTATATTCTTTCCACGACTAACCTACGTAGTGAAACGGGGGATTAGAGGGGGGGCGGAGCCCCCCCTTCGTTGTGCCGATTATGGAGCAGGGGGGTCACAGGGGGGCAGCAGCCCCCCCTGTCTGGGGGATTTGAGGGGGGTCTATGGGGTCCAAGGCAGCACCCCGGGAAAAAAAAATTTGGACCCTATATTAGGTTGGGCGAACCTACGTATGGTTTTTGGTACATGGTTTTGGACACAATGGTTTTTGGTCCATGGTATTGGATGCTTCGGCATGTATAAATATGTATTGTAACATTGGAAGAAAATGAAAAATCAAGCTAGTAGTCCCAGTTTTTGGATCCAGTGGGAAACTCTTTGTGTATATGTGTTTTATGTGTTATGCTCTCACTCACATTATTTATTTTTCTGTGTTTTAGAATTCGTATGCAGGTAATTTGTGTACGGGGTTAAAACCTACATTTGGTATCGAAGCTGTTTTGGCTTCAAGGAGACGCCTTTGTTGCTGAGGGGTTTTGCTCGGGCCTGTGGTAGACCCTGTTCAATGGGAGATCTGTGAGATCGATTTTGGTGGTGAAAGAAGATGGCGAGTAGTGGAAAGATAGAGATCAAGAAATTTAATGGTCAGAGTTTTGAGTTGTGGAAACTCAAGATGGAGGATCTATTGGTGGATAAAGATCAGTGGATCGCGGTAGATCCAGGTACTAAACCAACGGGAATGTCCGCTGAAGAATGGAAGAAGTTGGATCGAAAGGCAAAGAGCACAATACGATTGTGTGTCTCAGATTCATTATTGTTGAATGTATCAAGGGAAGCTACAGTGAAGGCTTTGTGGGACAAGTTGGGACTTTGTACCAATCTAAGTCTCTGGTGAATAAATGTTCCTAAATAAAAAGTTGTATAACCTGAGGATGAAAGATGGAGAATCGGTGGCAGAGCATCTGAACGCATTTAATACTGTGGTAAGTCAGTTAGCGTCTGTTGATATTAAAATTTCATAAGAATATAAGTGCATCAGTTTGTTGTGTTCTCTACCAAATTCATGTGATAGTCTGGTTATTGCAATAGGTAGCAATGCAACTGCCTTACAGTTTGATGAAATAGTCTCATCCTTGCTGACGGAGGAGATGAGACAGAAAAATATGGTCTCATCCTTGCTGACGGAGGAGATGAGACAGAAAAATATGGAGAGCCAAAATGGTGATGCCTTGTTTGTATGAGGATAGTCCTAAAATAGAAACAAAAATAAGTCATCGAGTGGGAGATCTAAATCTAGAGGGAGATCTAAATCTCCAGGAAAACTTGTTAAGGTGGTGTGTTGGAAATGCGGAAAGGAAGGGCACTACAAAAGGGACTGTAAATCTAAAGCTCCGGATAAAGGAAAGGGATCTGATGATGCTCCTTCTACAGAGGCGAAAACCACCTCAGATGAAGGTGGGGATGTGTACTTGGCTTTTCAAGTACACATGTAGATCATGAGGCATGGCTGATTGACTCAGGTGCATCCCTTCACTTCACTCCCCATAGAGAGTGGTTCTGCGAGTAGTAGAAATACGATGGTGGTGATGTCCTCTTAGGGGATGAGAGGAAGGCTAGAATTGTTAGTCACATAAAAGTAAAGTTGAAGTTGCAAGGTGGAAGGGTTAGAACACTTCCGAGTGTTCTGCATATTCCTGCATTGTCCAGAAACCTGATTTCTGTAAGCAAGTTGGATGATGCAGGTGTAAAAACAGTGTTTGAGAAGGATACCTACAAGATGGTTCGGAGAGCATTGGTATTGATGCGGGGAGTTCGGATTGGAACTTTGTACAAGCTACAAGGTAGCACGGTTGTTGATGGGTGCAACAGTTCTGTGGTTCCTGAAAGTGGAGCAGAAAATCTAGTGGTCTCTAGAGAGAAGACCATGTTGTGGCATCAAAGGCTTGGACATATTGGAGAGAAGGGCCTTCGAATACTTCATGGTAAAGGTATGGTAGAAGGTATGAGTAATAGCTCTCTGGATTTTGATTTCTGTGAAAATTGTGTATATGGAAAGCAGAATCAGGTGAGTTTCCCCTCTAGTGGTAAGAGGGCAAAACATATATTAGAGCTTGTGCATAGTGATGTGTTTGGACCTGTGAAGGTTCCATCACTGGGTAAGTCTATGTACTATGTATCATTTATAGATGACTTCTCAAGGAATACATGGATATATCTCCTTAAGAAGAAATTTAAAGTCTTTGACAGGTTTAAATAATTCAAGGCTCTGGTGGAAAACCAGACAGAGAAAAAGATAAAGGTGTTAAGGATAGATAACGGTGGAGAATTTTGCAGTAAGGAATTTGAAGAATTTTGTAAGAAGTGTGGTATAGCATGGCAGAAGACTACTCCATATACACCTCAACAAAATGGAGTTGCAGAAAGAATGAACATGACATTGATGGAAAGGGCAAGAAGCATGCTCAGTGGTGCTAGGTTAGGACAGGAATTCTGCGCAAAGGCAGTGGAGACAACATGTTACCTGGTCAACAGATCACCTTCATCAGCGTTAGAGGATAAAACTCCACAAGAGGTATGGACTGGTAAGAAAACCTCTCTTTCACTTCCGAGGGTATTTGGATGTGATGCATATGTACATGTTCCAAAGGAGAAACGAACCAAGTTGGATAGTAAATTTGAAAAGTGCGTCTTTATTGGGTATAAGGATGGTTTAAAGGGTTATAAGATTTGGAACCTAGTAACATGGAAGGTTGTGTATACCTGAGATGTGGTGTTCAGAGAGGTGAAAGATGTTATTAAACATGAATTCCAACCAAAGGAACCTGAGAAGATAGAGTTTGAGATAAAGGAGGAAGAATCAAACTCTACAGCAGAGGAGGAATCAGAAGATGAAGAGCCACAAACTTTGGGTGTAAGAAGATCAGTTCGAGAAAGAAGGCATCCAGAAAGGTATATTCCATCTGCTTTCTGTTCAAATTTTTCTTTATCTATTACTGATGATGATCCCAGAATTGTGAAGGAAGCAGTAGATTTAGAGGATGGAAAACTCTGGAAAGAGGCCATGGTTGATGAAATGGCATATTTTCACAAAAATGAGGCTTGGGATCTGGTGGAGTTGCCGAATCATTGGCAGCAAATATGTGTTTACCTATTTGGAGGTGCAGTCAGTTGGATGAGTAAGAAACAATCTGTAGTGGCACTATCAACTACAGAGGCAGAATACATGGCAGCCACTCATGCAAGCAAGGAAGCAGTTTGGTTGCAGAGATTGTGTTCAAGTATGGGGTTAGTACAGGGAGCTATAAGGATAGACTGTGACAGCCAAAGTGCAATTTTCTTGGCCAAGAACCCTGCTTATCATTCAAAGACAAAGCACATTGATGTTCAGTATCACTTTGTGAGGGATATGATAGAAGGCAAAAGGGTGTGTTGTTGGTAAAGGTGGACACTTTGAAGAATACTGCAGATGTATTGAAAAAATCTGTGAGCTCTGAGAAGAGAAACAATGGGTGTTTCAGGGATGGAAAAATGACTAAGCTCTCTTATGGCCCCCTATGGAAAGAAAACAACAAGTGGGAGAATGTTGTGTTATATTGTTTCGACGACTAACCTGTGTAGTGAATTGGGGGGTTAGAGGGGGGCAGGGCCCCCCCTTTGTTGTGCCGATTACACAACGAGGGGGTCACAGGGGGGGTGGCAGCCCTCCTTGTCCGGGGGGTTTGAGGGGGATGCTTAGCCCCCCTCTACGGGGTTAAAACCTACACTGTCAAGGTTCTACCACATAAATAATGTGTTTTTACTTGTGCCTTTGCATTTAGTTTCATTTAGTTTCAGTTACATATTTCTTGGTTAATTAACTTCTCAGCCAACAATTGGTATCAAAGTCGTGAGAGAAAACTATTGAGAGAGCAATTTTTGGGGCCACAGAGGAGCAAGATAGTTGTTTTTAAATTTTCTACTGCAGCCAAAACATGCATCCGTTGTCAAATGCAAAAGTCGTGCTTGGATTTTTTGAAAGAAGAGCAGAGTTGCCAAAGAGCTGTCTCGCTCAGATTTTTTTGAAAGAAGAGGAGAGTTGCCATTAAAAAATCTACCACCGAGAAAATGAGGGGCCCTACAGCTGAAAAAAATCACTAAAAAAGTATTTTCGTCATTTGGTAAGAAAACCGCAGAGGTAACCACCCAGCCTGTTGTGATAGTCAAACGATTACTGAGCCGAAAAAGAGAAACCATTTTTCCGGAAGAATAGTGGTGAAAACACGACTGTAGAGAATATGAAGAAAACAAAAGAGTTGTATTGCAACATCTCTTTTGTTCATACAGGCTGAGTAATTATTTTTCTTTTAATTCTGACAACATAAAGAACAAAAATATTTGTTTTTTGTTGAATGCGAGCAGTGAAACTAAAAGTGGAATAGGGTTTTCTGTGAAAATTCTGGAATTTGTTTTTTGCAATTTCAAATATGTTTTTTTTAGGAATTGAATGAAGAAGGAGGAACAAAGTTAAACTAAATTTGTAATAGGGCGTTTTTTTTGTTGTTGTTGTTGTTCTCTGAAATTTAAAAAAAAAAAGGAAAAAAGGGGAACCTGAGAAACCAGAAAATATTGAAAACCCTAGTTGGAAGAAGATAAATCAAAATATTTTTTAAGAAACCCTAGGAGGAAAGAAATGGTCAAAATGAAAAATGCAAAGTTCGAGGTGGAGAAATTCACTGGAAAGAACAAATCTTCTTTATGGAAATTGAAGGTTAGGGATTTTCTGGTGCAACAAGGGTTGCACAAAGCTTTGGACGGGGAAAATAAGGAACTTGCTAGCATGATAGATTCAGACTGGGAGGACTTGGGTGCTCGAGCTCTCAGTACCATCAGGTTATGCCTGGTGGATGAAGTTCTCTTCAACATTGTTGAAGAGACTACAACTGCAGGTTTATCGGAAGAACTGGAAAAACTATATATGACAAAATTGTTAACCAATAGAATCTATTTGAAAAGGAAATTGTACAGTCTTCAAATGAAGGACAGTACAAAAGTTGCAGAACATTTAAATGTTTTTAATACACTTATATTGCAATTATCAGATATCGAAGTTAAAATTTAGGAAGAAGACAAAGCTATAACCTTGTTGTGTTCTCTACCCGAGTTGTGGGACCACTTCGTAACCTCAACTAGTTTGAGCATTGTTGATTCTTTGAAATTTGAATCATTTGTGGGAGCTTTCTTATCTGAAGAAGTATGAAGGAAATCCAGTACTGAGACAATTGCACCAAAAGCCATGATAGCCAGAGGATGGTCAAAGGAGAGAGGAGAAAAAACAAGGGGGTCTTCTAGATCAACATCAAAGGAAAAGTAGTGTAAGGCAAAATGTTGGCAATGTAATAAAATTGGAAACCTCAAGAAAGACAGTTGGAAACGAAAAGAGTCTGATAACCCAAATAATGAAGCAAATCAGGTCGATTCAGGTATGATAGATGAAGTTTTATCTGCTAAAGGATTATGTATGATAGATGAAACTTTACCTATATGTAATTTCTCCCAGGATTTTGAAAGTTGGCTATTAGACTCAGGTGCTTCTCATCACATGTGTCCACAAAGAAATTGGTTTACTTCATATGAATATGTAAATGGTAATTCTCTATTTATGGGAAATAATGTATCATGTCAGGCTGTTGGGATGGGAAATATTAGGATTAAAATGTATGATAACATAGTTAGAACATTAAGTAGTGTTAGACATGTACCTGAATTGAAGAAAAATTTGATTTCTTTGGGAGTGTTAGATTCAGATGGTTATAAGTTTACAGGTTAGAATGGAGTAGTGAATGTCTCAAAAGGTGCCCTAGCTGTTATGAAAGCAGAAAAGGTCGGAAATCTTTATAGACTCAAACGAAATACTCAAGTCAGTGAAGCAATGATTGTGTGAGAGAAAGAGGAAGAAGGTACTCGCCTATGGCATCAGTGATTGGGTCACATGAGGAAGAAAGGTCTTGTGGTACTGATGAACCATAAATTACTTCCTAATTTTAAATCCTTGAAGTTAGATTTCTGTAAACATTGTGTGTATGGAAAACAATGTAAACGGAGGTTTAAAACTGGAAGTCATAATAGTAAGGAAATTTTGGAATATATTCATTCTAATCTGTGGGGACCATCTCCTATTGTATCATATGAAGGTGCTTTATATTTTTTAATCTTTATTGATGATTTCTCTCGTAAAGTTTGGGTCTTTATGTTGAAAAAGAAAGATGATGTATTCAATGTCTTTAAACAATTTAAAGAAATAGTAGAAAAAAGAACAGGCAAATCAATTAAATGTTTAAGAACTAACAATGATGGTGAATTTAATTCTCTAGCATTTGAACAATACTCTAAGGATGAAGGAATTGTTAGACAAAAAAATGTTGTTTATACTCCTCAGCAAAATGGTGTTGCGAAATGTATGAATCAAACTCTTATGAGAAGAGCCAGAAGCATGATTAGCAATACTAACCTACAAAAGGAGTTGTGGGTAGAAGCAATATCCACTGCTTGTTATTTAGTTAACAGATCAACTTCAGTAGCAATTAATTATAAAATTCCTGAAGAAGTTTGGTCAGGTCAGTCTTGTGATTATTCACATTTAAGGATATTTGGTTGTCATGCCTATGCTCTTATTTCGAAAAATCAGCGTTCAAAATTAGATCCAAAATCAAAATGTTATGTCTTTTTTGTCTATGACTATGCGGTGAAAGGGTACAAGTTGTGGGATCCTACGTCACACAAGATAGTCATTAGCAGAGATGTAACATTTGATGAATCTTCTCTTTTAAAATTAAATGTTGAAATAATTGAATGGGAACAAGTATCGCCAAATCAACAAATTCTGTTGCAGGCTAGACCTTTCTTTGAAAGTCGAAAGGACGAAGAGACTTCTAGAGGGAAAGGTGATGAAGATAAAAAGGAAGTTGTTGAAGTTTCTACACCAATTGAGCAACGAATCAATCTAAGAAGGTCTACAAGGGAAAGAAAAACTCCCAAAAGGTATGAAGATTATGCTTCATCTTTTGCTTTGATTACCGAAGATGTGGAACCTTCTTGTTATCAGGAAGTAGTAGATGACATAGATAGCGAAAAATATAAAACATCTATCGGAAAAGAAATGAATTCCTTAGCCAAGAACAATACTTGGGATCTTGTAGAACTTCCTGAAGGGAGAAGTGTTGTTGGATGCAAACGGGTCTTCAAATTGAAAAATATATCTTATGGAAGTATCGATAGGTATAAGGGGAGACTGGTAGCAAAAGGGTATTTTCAGGTTGAAGGTATTCACTTTCATGATATTTTTTCACCACTTTTAAAACTTGTTCCTATTCATACTATGTTGGCACTAACTGCATTACTTAACCTTGAGTTAGAACAATTAGATGTTAAAAAAATTTTCTACATGGTGATTTAGATGAAGAGATATATATGAATTAACCAGAAGGTTTTGTACAAGGTTGAAGCAAAATATTAGTTTGCAAGATCAGGAAATCATTGTATGGCTTGAGGCAGTCTCCCAAGAAATTGTACAAGATGTTTGACTCCTTCATGGTGAGCCAGAACTTTATTAGAAGTGAGTATGATCATTTTGTATACTTCAAGAGTTTCAGTGGCATATTCATTATCTTAGTTTTGTATGTTGATGATATGCTTATTGCAAGCAAAAGCATGGAAGAGATCAACAGGTTAAATGCTCAACTCTCTAAGCAATTTGATATGAAGGATCTTGGAGCAGTAAAACATATCTTGGGCATGGAGATACACAGAGACAGGAAAAATGGTAAGCCTTGGTTATCACATTAAAAGTATGTGGAAGGAGTACTCGAAAAGTTTCGTATGAACAATGTGAAACCTGTTAATGTTCCATTAGCTTCCCATTTTAAGAATTTTTTTTTTCGGTTTTGAGTCCTGGAATTGATGAAGAAAAGTAGTATATGTCTCATGTACCATATGCAAATGTTGTAGGCAACTTAATGTATGCAATGTTATCTAGAAGACCTGACATTTCACATGCTGTTGGAGTTATCAGCAAGTTCATGGAAAATCCAGGTGAAGAAGATTGACGAGGAGTGAAATGGGTGATTCGATATCTAAGAGGCACAAGTGACCATTGCATCATCCTTAATGGTAGTAAAGGATCAGTTTGTGGATATGTAGACGCTAATTATGCAGGTGAGTTGGACAAAAGGAGATCTACTAGAGGTTATGTCTTTACTCTTGTAGGTGAAACAATTAGTTGGATGTCAAAGCTTCATGAAACAATTGTGTTATCCACTACCAAAGCAGAATATATAGCTTCTTCAGATGCTAGTAAATAAGCAATTTGGTTAAAGGGTCTACTTGATGAGATTGGAAGGACGCAGGGGAGAGCTTTGTGACAGTTAGAGTGCTATTCACTTGGCTACAAATCGACCTTATCACAACAATACCAAGCACATTGATGTAAGGTATCATTTTTTGAGACATGTGATCTATGGCAAAAAGATAGCTCGTAAGAAGGTTCATACACGAGGAAATTGTGTAGACATATTTATGAAGCCCGTTATAGTAGAGAAGCTACGATGGTATTTAGCTTCTCTTGGCTTGCAGAAGAGCTGATGAATGGGCATGGGCAACGGATTAGGAAAATTGTTGTCAAGGTGGAGTTTGTTGGAATTTGACAACTAATTCTAAATATGTGTAAAATTGTATTTACAGCCAAGTTGGTTTTATAACGAAACAACTGTTATGTAACGAAGGAGGATCCTATAAAATGATGAATGCCCAAACTATTTTAATAAGGAAAATCATTCTTGATTTAATAGAAAGTCCAACCCCTTGCTGCGTGGATGTTTCCTTCACACATTGTCAGGGTTTTACGACATAAATATTGTCTTTTTACTTGTGCCTTTGCATTCAGTTTCATTTATTTTTAGTTATATATTTCTTGGTTAATTAACTTCTTAGCCAACATGTACGTGTATCTCTACCAAAACTTCCTCCAAGCTAATTCCACAATCAGAACAAATTTTCAATAAAGACCTCTCTAGATCAAATAGGATTCCTTTTGGCAGCATCCCGCCCTCGTCAATACAATGTCCTATCTCTAAGGAAAGTAGCACCATAGGTACTCAGTTACTTGGCCCCCCTCCTACCAGTCTCCAAGTTCATAAGGTTGTCTCTTGCTTTTCGGCTCTCACCCTCTTGGCCAACCTCTTCCAAAATTGAGACATTTTATCTCTAGGAGGAAAGAATCTTGGCATGGAATTTCCTCTACCTAGCTTCCCATAGGCTTTACCTAAGTGTTTTCCTCATATTTTCCTCAATTGCGTGAGTATAAAATTTCCTCCTAGCCTCTTTCTCCCATAGTAATTTTCATAGTTTTCTTAGTGCAACATTTTATTAATATAAAATTAGAAAAAGAAAAAAACATTTATTTACATCATATATTTGTACCTGGCCTCAACATGGCCAACTGTCCATAAAAGTAAATTCACAAAAGTAAATAAAATATATACAAATCACTGGGAGATGTTACAATTGAGTATACTTTTAATACTGAGGAAAATAATGAAGTTCTTGTGAAGAAAACCCTTTTAATTAAAGTCCCGAATAAAAGTTTTGTGGATTTAGTTGATATATTAAAATTTTAATGAAACGATTTTACTAAATTTAGAATTATAAATTAAATAGTTAAAGAAAATTAAATATAGAAAATTTATTTTTAACAATGTAGATTAATAGTATGATTTTTTATATTTTATTTTTATATTAGGTTATATTTAAAAAAAAATATTTCTATATTTTATACTCTATATATTTTCTCTGATTTATATTATAAGCCCGAAACTCATCGCGATTCAAATATCTTTCACTATGAATACTCATCCTTCTTTCACACCACCCACCGATGCCATGATTAAATAATTTACTTATTAATATATTTTAAATGATAAAAAATTAACATGTTGTAAATATAAAATGAACTTTTTATTGAGAAAAACAATATTACAGTTTACGTATTTTGAATTAGTGTCTTTTTCTTTAGTAATTTTTTATTTATTATTATATTATATATTATATATATAATATTATATAATTATGATTATTTAAATAATTTTTTATAAATAATTTTTGAAATGATACGGATTTTTAACTTTAATATGTTTTATTTCTTAAATCTTTGTTGGAGTTAGAAGAATACATAGAAGAGGAAGGAAAGATAACCAACACATCAAATCTTGCACTTCCAATCAATCTAATCATTCTATATATCACTGATACTTTCACATCCTCTTATGGTTTTAGTGAACTTATAATTTCTCTAATTCACTTAAAATTAATATGTATATACAAAATACATTAAATTTTATTGTTAGTCAAATTTTCACATTAAAATCAATTTAATAAAAAGTTCTTATTTTTAATAAAATAAAATGTTTTATTTCTCGTCATTTTAATAAAAAAGATTATGATAACTATAAACATTTTAATAGAAAATATGCATCCTCATTATAACTTTAATATTATTCGGAATTATAATATTTTTATAAAACATTTTCATGAGTTTTAATTTTTTATAGTTATCTTAATTAACATTTTTTAATCAAAACATATTTCATAATTTATAATTTTTAATAGTTAAAATGGATCAAACAGTCAATCTATTATAAATGAAATCATTTTCTGAATTTCAATGTTTTGTAATTAAATATAACATACTATATTCACATGAAAATCAAAGTACTTATTTCTTCGTTAACAAAAGAATTTTGTAATGGAAAAATGGCCCAGCATATTTATTAACAAATTTTGTCAATTAAAAAAAAATTAAGATATTAAAGTAAATTTTGTCAATTAAAAAAAAAATTAAGATGTTAAAGTTAAGAAGCAGATTTAATTTGTTGTTGATGATGATGATGGTTAATGTCCACTGAGACCAAATCTTGGTCTATCAGACCTAAAGAAACAAATTATTTAGTTTGATTTAAGATTTTATTTCTATGCTCAAAAAGCTTGGAGAGAAGCCTCCCAAGCTCACTATAGTTTTGACATAGTAAAAGAGGTCATTTTTGGGACAAAGATTATGAAACTAAGATCTAATGTGGTTGTACGCGGGGCACTCTAAGAGGAAGTGGTTTTCATCCTGAATGTTCCTATTAACAAAGAGATGGCAGATTCTTTCCATCCATGGTGTTTTAGGAACCGTCCAACGACCTGTTTCACTATGGAGCTCATGCGAGTTTGTTCTAAACTTTGGTAAATTAATTTTCTTCTTTGAGCTAGCTAAAACAGAGAGATACTTTTGATCTTCTTGGTGGGGTTGATGACTTCTTATTATTATTATTAAATATTTTTTATTATTAAATATTTTATAAATTAAATTATTATTTAATCTATTTAACATTTTAGATAGAGATTATATTTTTTTGAAGTGAAATTTTATAAATTTGAATAATTTTTGTTATTATAATATAAATTTTAATACACCTCTTATATATTAATTTTTTATATAGCGTGCAATAATTTATTATATTATACTTTTAAATAAAAATATGTAGACTGGAGATGACGAAGGTAGGGTTTTCAAACTTCTACAACGTGTTGAACTCCATGGAGGGCGGCAAAGGAGTGAGCTCCAATTCCTCCTACAAGCAGGTTGTGCGCTAGCCAAGGTAAGAAGCCAATAGAAACAGCCAGAGGTCCTTCAAGAGAAGGGATAAGGAACATGGAAGAGGAACAAGATTTAACCAAAACAAGGGAGGACAATAGAACAAAAGAAAATGAGGAAGAAGACAAGAAACATGGAGCAGAAAACAAAGCGCAAAAGGAGCCATGTAAACCCAAGGCTGATGTTACACCCAGAGTAGTTTTAAATGATCCTGATCTGCAAGCGCACAAGGAACACATGTGAACCTAAGCTAACATCTGTAAATTCATTGGATTATGGTCCACTAAAAAGGCATACAAGCATGGATTAAATACCACTAGAAGCCAAAAGGAGCCATAGACCTATATCCTGCGTCAAATGATTTCTTCAATATGGTCTTTACAAATATCGAGGTCAAAGACGGGGCGTTTGAAGGAGGGCCCTGCTCCTATGCATATGCAGGCCTCTACATGCGGCCATGGATGATGAATTTTTTCCTGGAGCGAGAGACTTTCACTTCGGTCCCAGTCTAGGTAAGACTCTACTCCCTGCCTTTTGATTACTGGTAAATTGAATCGTTATCTGCCATAGGAAACAAATTAGGGCATTTTGTCAAAGCATCTGAGGCCACCAGAAGGGGAAAATATACCTCCTTCGCACGAATATGAGTGGAGGATCTCTCTGAAGCTCTACTAGATGAGGTAATCTTGGAAGTTTTTGATGGAGAATGGGTGCAAACAGTAGATTATGAGCACATTCCTTTCAAATGTCGAAAGTGCCATGAGCATGGGCACCTATTTAGAGATTGACCTCTCAGTAAAATAGAGAATAAAATTAAAGCTACCACAGTGAAAGATACTGAAATTTTTCACAAAGTGGGATATAGAGGAAAAGGTGTTAAAAGGGGGCCAAAGTGACACCAAACAGAAGGGAAACAGGCCAGTCTGAACAAGTTCCAAGTACTCGAAGAAGAGGAAGAGATAACAAAGGTAGATCAGGGAATGGAAGGTAGCCCAAGGGGGAAGGAGAAAGAAGAAAATAATGAACAAACACAAAATATTAATAAACAGAAAGAGGCTATGCTAAGTGATGGAGAACTAGAAATGGACCAAGAAATGACCTAGAGTGAGATGGATATGGAGGATCATGAACTGCAAGATATTCTTTATAGAGAACAGCTAGATCTGCAAGGGCTCTTGAAACAGGGGACCATGGGAGGGGTAGACTCACTACCTCAAGAAGAGTTCAACAGAGTACATCAATTTTTCCTATGGAAAACTCAGGTTAAAGGGCTAGAAACGAAAAGAAACAATGAAAGGCAGGCAATGAAGGTGTGAAAACTATGAAAACCACGTCAGGACTAGCTCCTAAAAACCTAGGAAAGAAAAGAGGTAGAAAAAATCAGAATGAGTTATTAATGGAATGTGGAAACCTAATGATAGATTTAGGTAAGATGAAAAACCTAACGAGCTACTCCTTTACCAATCTTTCATAATGAAGTTTACATCTTGGAATATTAGAGGTCTAGGTAGTAAAAGGAAATAAAGATTACATAGCAATAGAATGAAACAAGAAGCTTCGATATGATCTTTATCCAGGAAACTAAATGTTCCATTCAAAAGATAAAAGAAATTCATAGAAAATGGCTCAATAAATTTGAGTTTCTAGAAGTCAAAGTAGATAATATAGCAGGAGGCATACTCACTCTTTGGAACCCCCAAAAGATTGGCATAATAGATGCCGAGGCATTTAGGAATTATTTATTAGTGGTTATTCAGCCTGTGGGAGATAGGGAGACTTATTTGGTCACGAATGTTTAAGGCCGCCAAAGACTGGATGATAAACTAAGGTTTCTAGATTCTCTTGTGGAACTAAGAGATAGACATGTAGGAGTACCATGGATCATGGGTGGGGACTTCAACATGATCAAATCACTTTTGGAAAAAAAGGGGGAACCAAAACTTTAAGCAAAGACTCTATAGCATTTCAAACTTTTGTAGACAATATGAAGCTTGTTGACTCTGATATGAGTAATGGCCTCTTTACATGGAACAATAAGAGAGGAGGAGAGTCTCAAGTAACCTCAAGGTTAGACAGATTCATAATTTTAGAGGACCTTATACTCACCAACAAGGAAATGATAGCGAGAATTCTCCCCTTTGGAAGCTTGGACCATTGGCCTATACAACTTGAGGTACAAGGCATTGGTACCCCCAAGAAAAAACCTTTTAGATTTGAGAATATCTAGCTCACCCACCCAGATTTTATCAGCAATATTGCAAAATGGTGAAGAGAAGACCTACACATTCAGGGTACAAGAATGTTTCTGCTACACAAAAGACTAAAACACATCAAGCTTAGACTCAAAGATTGGAACAAGTATGAATTTGGCAATATTTTTGAAGCAGAAAAAGCTGTTGAAGGCAGAATGTAGGAAATCAATCAAGCACTTATCACGGATGGCTTTGATAGAGTAAGAAATGATCAAGTCACCAAACATCATCAAGACTGGGAGAACTTATGTAAACAAGAGGAAATATTTTGGAGACAAAAATCTAGAGTTTAATGGCTAAAAGAAGGGGAGCGAAACACTAGATTTTTCCACAGATCCACCATGGCAAATAGATCTCATAATAGGATCTCTTCGATCAAGGACAAGGGAGGTCATCTTCTCAATTCCCATGAAGAGATAGAAATTGTGTTAGTTCAACACTTTCAAGGTATAGCAAAGGAGACCATTTCAAACAAAGCCCATTTTATCATGTACTTAACAAGGCATATACCTAGGCTAGTAACAAGAGAGGATAATTTCAATCTCAATAGACGAGTGATTGAAGAGGAGGTTAGGGAGGTCATCAAAGAAATGCAGAATGGTAAAGCACCAGGTCCTGATGGTTTCAATGTGGATTTCTCTAAGGCTTTTTGGAACATTGTTAAATAAGATATTCTGAATGTAGTGGAGGATTCCAGGATTAATAGAACCATTTTGAAGGCCCTCAATACTTCCTTCATCTCCTTGATCCCCAAACAGGACAATGGTCAGACTCTAGAAAGGTTTACACCCATAGCTTTGTGCAATGTGGTGTACAAGATAATATAAAAAAATTTTGCAAATAGACTCAAACCCCTTTTTTCTACTCTAGTTTCTGTGGAGCAATCAAGTTACGTGGAGGGTAGAAAAATTCTCAATAACATCATTCAAGTGCATGAGGTGGTGCATTCATTGTCAAGCAATAAGAAGGCGGGAATGATTATTCAATTGGACCTAGCCAAATCTTATGATAAGTTCAATTGGACCTATATCAAGAAGGTCCTTTTAGCCTTTGGATTTGATCATAGCTGGGTAAGATGGGTTATGGCACTGGTAACTTCTTCTAGCTTTTCAATTTTGGTTAATGGTTCTCCTTCCAAGACTTTTACTCCTTGAAGATGCCTTAGGAAAGGAGATATGCTCTCTCTCTTTCTCTTTATCCTCATGATGGAAGGACTTGGTCGGTCTATCAAGCATGTGAAAGAAGTCAGTAACATCAAGGGTCTCCAACTTTCTGAGACTGGACAGGCTTTGACCCATCAACAATTTGTTGATGACGCTGTGCTGCAGGGAATCCCCACTGTCAAAGAATAACTTGCTTATAAACAAATCTTGTGTGACTTTCCCATGGCTATAGGTATGGAGGTAAATCTCTCCAAATCTAAGATTTTTTTTCTTTAATACTAATATTGCTATTCAGAGAAATATCTCCAGAATTTTGAGCTTTCAAAGGGATGTCCTTCCTTTCAAATACCTGGGAGTTCCTCTCACTGATAAACCTTTCTACAAGAGCATTTGGGAGCTGGTGATTAATAAGATGCAGGATAAAATAAGGAAATGGACCATCAGATCTTTAAACTTGGTAGGCTAGTTGATTCTTACAAAGGTTGTTCTTCAATCAATCCCCGTCTTCATGCTTTCAGCCCTTCCAACTCCAAAAGGAGTTTTGCAACAATTTAGACCCATTCAAAGAGACTTTCTTTGGGGTAAGAGGGAGGAGAGAAATGACCTTGGTAGCCTGAGATAAGATTTGCAAACTTCAAAACCATAAGGGTCTTGGATTGGATGATCGAAAAGTGCTCAGCAAAGTTTTAGGGGAAAAATTATGGTGGTGTTGGTTAAAAGATCCAAAGGCTCAGTGGGCTAGCATCTGGAAAGAAAAATACGCCATCACTTGGAAAGATAATGATCACATAAGGATGACGGGCATCATAAAAGGATCCTACATTTGGAATAAGGCATGGGAGAATAGAGGCTTAGTGCAAAAAAATAGCTTCTGGGAATTCAAAGAGGGAGATCTTGCTTTATTTTGGGAGGATAAATGGAAACAAGAACGTACATTGTTAAGAGAGGACTTTCTTAACCTCAAGAAAGAAACTGATACCAAAAGTTTACTTAGGGTAAAATATTTTTGGGATCAAACCAATAGTGAAGAAAATGGAGAACCTGGAAGGATATAGAATACAGGAATTATGGCCCCTTGAAAGAAAAAGTGGATGCACTTCTGACAACGTTGGACCAAAGGAAAATTCTAGTTTCAAAGGGGCATGACCAACATAGATGGGGCAACAATAATGAAGGTACCTTCAATCTTAAGGAGGCAAAGCGCATAATCCTTGAGTTGGATTCCAATGTACCAGACAAGGTTTCGCAAAACCTATGGAAGCATAAGGTTGGTTGAAAATCAAACTCTTCATGTGGCTGGTACATCATAAGAAAATTCTGACTTGGGAAAACATTTGAAAGAGGGGTGTTCTGGGACATTCTAGATGCCAGCTCTGTGAAGCCCAAGAGGAAACAATGGAGCACCTTCTCAATAATTGCATTTTCACCTCCAGGTTGTGGGATACTTTTGCCACAATTTTCCAACAAACAGACAGGGACAAAGGAAGCATAATCAATACCCTAAAAAACTAGAGATGAAACTTCTCTGATTATGAAATTCTTCGCTCAGCTTGACATTTAACTCCAAACTTCATAATATGGAATGTTTGGAAAGAAAGGAACAACAGAATCTTGAAAAGTGAAAAACGTTCCTCCCAACGCATTTTTGGGCAGATCCTAAGACAACTCAAGGAGACGGTTGGTACTTTAGTGCAAACCTCCCCAAAGAATCCACCTTCAGAAGATGAAATGCAAATATTTCTTCAATTGTGTATGTAGGGGCTTATACCACAGGGCATGGATAGGAAGGTAAAGAATATGGACAATAAGCCAGAATACTGGCATTCCCCCCCTAAGGGTTTTTTTGAAATATAACAATGATGGGGCCTCAAAAGGCAACCCGTGTATTGCCGATTTTGGAGGGGTGTTATGGGATGAAAATGGTTGCATCCTTTGTATTTTCCATTGCCATTTGAGAAGAGCTACAAACAATATGGCGGAATTAATGGCACTTGAACAATGTTTAGAATTGCTGAAACAAGATAATCTCCAGAATATAATAATTGAAGTTGATTCTAAGTTACTCATTAACTCGATCAAGAGAATCTATTGTGGAACAGAGCTGGAAAAAGTCTCAAGACACTGGAGGCTACTTCAAGTCTTTCAAAGGATTTAGTCTCACCTCCTATGCTTGTGTAGCATGATTTTTACTGATGTGCGAAGGATGGAAAATAAGTTGGCGGACATTCTGGCCAATCAAGGGGTTCTTTGCACCAAAATCAGGGTTAAGATGAGTTGGCAAGAGATGCCTCAGAATAGATTAAGGGAGCAGTGTCTCGATCAGGTAGATGTGGACAGAATGGTGTTTCAAAACAGAGACACGGAGACGTGGTCTAGTTGATTTGGTTCATGATGAAGTGTTATTTCAGGAGTGTGGTGACATTTGGGATACAGGTCTCTATTTGCCTCCTCAACCTAGGTAAAAGCAATCCCAGAAGTCTCAGGTGGAAGTTGCTCAGTAGACGGTGTTTCTTAGATGGACGGCTGGAAGGAGGGATTTTCATCTTCCTTTGGCCCATGTGCCCGAGGAGATGGGATGGAGTGAGGGGACAGAGTCCAGGCTTTCTCAGCAGACTCTGAACCCCCGCATTACTTCCTGTGGTGGCATTACCGCCCTCGGGGTGGTTTCAGGTTTTTCGTAAGCCCTTCAAGCCGGAAGTAGTATTTCAGAGTTGGGAGAGATTCCACTCACAACGCAACACATGGCCAACAGAGGGGAGAGAATACCGCCCTCATCGCGTAGTAATTCTTGGTGCTTTTCGCTCAAATGATATATTCCTGAGCCGTAGGATCAAGCGTGGACAATCCATGGTCAAGAATAAGCGTGCTTATTGGTGGGTTCGATACAAAGGTTATCTTTCGTGCTTATTGCATGACCTCACTGTAATTGCGTGCAAATGGTGAATTTCAGGTGGTTAAAGTGATCGGAGGTTATGACAAAAACAAACCCGATAAGATTATTAATTTTGGTCTATTGGGCTCATCAAGTCTGATTGGTTTGTTAAACGGTGTGCTTGTTGGTCACTCGATATGGTTTTTGTTCGCTAGATCTTTGGCACAGGATCGAACGGTCAGTGATGGACTGCTCGTTTGGTTTGGTGAGCCCTCGGCCCATGGTATGTTTTGTCGTCTTGGGACCATGGATTGGGGTAGGCTTGACATTTTGGTGGGCCTTACCGCCTTGGTCGCCTTTGTATACTATTTCTCTTTCTAATTGAATAGAAGGATCCACTCTTGCCTTAGCAAAAAGAAAAGAATACAAATTATTAATTTTATATTAAAATTTTGAATTTTCTTATTCTTACTTAATATTTCTATTTTTTCTATTCATTATATATATATATAATATATATATATATATATATTAATATATATTTATATATATATATATCATATATATATAAAATTTGCATTAATATTCTTTAATTTATTTATTTTTATATTGAAATAGTTTAAAAAAATAGAAGAATTTACATTGTTACGTCTGTAAAGAGAAAATATAAGATTTTAATTTTAATTTTTGATTACCTTATCTCTTTAAATTTGTCTTAAAAATATTGGCGGAGGTGATGATTATTATGATGATGATGAAACTTAATCCAACCGTATGGAATTAAGAGATTAATTGCAATTCTTTAATATTTTATTTCTATGATTAGAAAGAATGGAAAGAAGCACTCTTGGATCACTATAGTTATGCAAGAATGTTGGTAGTGTGGAAAATGTTTTGGAGTTGAGAATGGATGTAAGATTGGGACAATCCAAGAGAAATTGTTTTTCATCTTCAACCCTCTTAGCATCAAGAAGGTGACAAATTCTTTAGTTATTTAAACAATAGATCCAGGCCTTATTTCACTTCTAAGATAATGAAAATTAGTTATTAG
Source organism: Pinus taeda (assembly GCA_000404065.3). NCBI lineage: Eukaryota > Viridiplantae > Streptophyta > Pinopsida > Pinales > Pinaceae > Pinus > Pinus taeda. The sequence continues at coordinate 95,635 of APFE031684410.1, forward strand.
TTAGTTATTATTTTTGCAATGTTTATCTTCTTCTTAGCACTGGTCACAAGAGAAAGATAATTTTGGTTATCAAGAGTGGGGTTGATCACCTCCTTATAATACCTTAGCTTCCTTTTTCCCTCTATCTCCTTATAATCCCACAACTTATCCTTAAATTTGGAGGTAGTACATTTCATTATAGGTTTTAATATCAACTAACTGAGCACGATAGTAGTAACTAAACACATATATTTATTATTATTTTCTTTTATAAAAATTTTTATATTTTTTAGCAAGGGAAAAACTCAAATCTACATTGGAGGGTAGAGCATCCATATCCATCTCTTGCAACAATATCATATTTTTCTAATGTTATATTAATTGAGTTTTAATAAAATAAAAAATAATAATATTTATAGAGATAGTGAAATTTCAAAAATATAAATAATGTATTAACAACAACATAAATCCATCTTTGTTGAAAAGGCTCATTCTACACCCAGTAGAAGGGATGTGTAAGTTTGCTCTATCGTAGTTGTGTTGGTGATGTGTGGTTATATATATATATATATATATATATAATTTGTTAAATAAAATATTTTAATACTAATTGATATTGACATATATTTAAAAATGTATTAATAATTAAAAAACCATTTTAATTCCTGCTGACTTTTAATGGTTAAAATGTATATGTGTTCCTACATATATTCTATATACCATTCAAAATTACAGTTTAGGCAATAAAATTTACACATTGTATTTTGCATTTTAAAAAAGTTTGCACGTGAAGAAATTTGAAATTTGATCCCTCTCGGCTTATGTTAGAGTCGTACTTAAGATGTATCTTTCTAAATCTAGTGGCCAAGAGGGATCAAATCTCGTGAGGTGCAAATTTTTTGCATTCAAAAAAATATTTCAATCTTGAAGTATTTGAACCTTTCTCTACTTGCTAGATCAAAAGTTAATATGGATCTATACTGGTATATAATTATATTATTTATATGGACATATGAAATATTTTACTATTGTTACGTTGTATTTTCTTAATTAATAATATTTATTAAATAACAACCATGTAGTATATTAAACACATTATTAGTGCATTATTCATTAAGCAACATCACCAAAATTGTTTATTTCTTTTATTTATTTAATTATATTAGACATTGTTTTTATTTAGTAATTATTTTTTTTTTTTTAAAGTATATTTCAACTTACGTTCGATAGAAGAATTAAAGTCTTCTTATATTAATGTAGATATTGTCTTGATCAATTACATATATAAATTACATATATAAGACATATGTCAAAAATTTTTCAAAATTTCTTTGTAACATTTATTTTTTATTTCTTTTCCAAATATAAGTTTTTTTATTGTATAACTTTAGATGGAAGGAATTGTGTGATACTTCTTTCATGAAAGTATTTTTTAATTTCTAGATGGTTTGATATGTACTTGATTTATTCATTATTTATATTATATTAATTATTGGAAATTCATTTATATTAATTGAATTTGAAATTAGCATTACAATAATTACATTAGAATATTCTTAATTTTTATATATAAATTGAATTAATAAGCACACTATTTATATTCGAAATACATTTATTGTAACAAATATTTCTATTTTAATTTAAAAACATCACTTTTTAATTAAAAGTCTTTGAATGTGAGAAGTTATAATCCGAAATATGAAACCTTGACCTAAGATTTAACATATTGTGATTTCCTTAATTAACAATAATAAATCTACTTGCATTTAACAAATGATAGATAGCCCTATTGCTTACGATCAACAAAGTTACAATAAATTTTATTTAAAAAATAAAATAAAAAATCACATCTCTGTAATGTGAAAGCTCGCATCAATATTTATGATTTCAATAAAACTTCAGTCTTTGATATATTTTAATTTTATTTAAAAAATAAAATAAAAAATCACATCTCTGTAATGTGAAAGCTCGCATCAATATTTATGATTTCAATAAAACTTCAGTCTTTGATATATTTTAATGGTGAAAATAGATCATGATTCACATCCGTTCTGTAACGTTATTCAATAATTTTATTCTCTGTATATAAAGCGCAACTTATCATTACATCACTATTGCTCGTTTGTTAATAAGATTTTGGCCTTTTGTAAATTTAGAATTAGAATAATCTGGTTGCTGTTTTGGAACCATTCTAATCGCTATTAGGTGGAGGAATTGTTTTAACAGTTATGGAAATTCAAGTTATATTTAGAGAAAATCTGACAATGATTTTTGTAAAATTCAAAATTTTAAATGTCCTATATATTTTTGATAGTGCTGAATTTATTTTAGCCATAAAAAAAATAAACACTACCTCTACAATTTTTTTTCTCAAATTCCAACCACTTTAAGAGTTCCAGGCAATTCCCTCCACCTTGATAGACTATTCCGTTTCAATACAGTGGTTTTCCAAATCTCTCAATGCTGCAGCCTTTCTGATGACGCTCAGCGAGGTGAAAGGGTTGGAAGTTGAAGGTGGCAGTCTTGCCGGCAAAGAAAGATGATGTTGAAGTAAGATGGGCATAATTCATAAGGTCATCATGGCAAAACAAGTGATCAAAGACACTGACCATCCGAGATTCATGAAGAAATAACGAAGAAATTATTGAAGAATTTAGAATTATATTATCAGTTCCTTTCAGCCCGACATTGTTAATCATATACAGAGCATTAGATAGATAGTGACAGCGATAGCATGTTATAAACCAACAATTCTCCCAACTGGTGGAAGCCACAGAAGAAAAAGGCTTCGGTAGTGATGCCGATTTTCGCAACGAAAGAGCTATTTATTTAGTGGGATATCATGGCTGAATAGTTGCAGGAAAGCCATCGTGCGTCACCACCACATTCGAAAAACAGCATTACTTCGCAAAAAATTATTACGGCGATGGGGAGATCCTTAGGTTGTCATTTGAACTTTAAACGAAACTTAAGAAGTACAAATTTTAAGTTATCCAAAATTAGCTGCAATTCTTTAATATTTACAACCATAAAGTCTATATCATAGAAAATCATTGTTTAATTTACTTTTTCTTCATTTCAGAATTAAGAAATCATGAAAACTAATAAATGTCAAGAGGATATGTTCAGAGGAATCAAATCAAATCCACAAATGTCAAGATGATCAAATATTCAGAGCATCAAATGAAATTTATAAAGGTGGAAATCTATAAAATGAAGGTGTCAAGATGATCAAATATTCAATAGCATCAAATTAGATTATCTATAAAATGAAGGTGGAATTTGAAAGGTTTCAATGACATATTGATTATCCAAATATTTAAACACTTTTGATTGTTTACAATAGTTACAATATTGTTTATAATTTTACAATTTTGAAAATAATATTAAAAAATTAGGTGTTACAGTTAATTTTTATAATTGCATTTAATGATTAAGATATTGAAAAGTTAAAAGAAATGTCTAGCCATTTTTTCTCATTTATATTTAATATAAATTTGTGGGGCATCTTAATCCTGGTTACCACAAACATGACGGTAGCCACCGTTCCCTGGAAAAAACGCAGAAGAAACGAAACGTCACTGAAACGCCGTTCTCAAAGGCCGTTAGGGTTTTAATTGGTGAGAAATTCGTTTTTTAAGAACTAGATCGTTTTCTCCTCTGGTTTTACTCCATTTTGTGGTTCCGTTCATGGAGAAGTCCACAGCATTACCACTTATTTCTTATGGAGATAGAAACATTCTTGTAAGAAATCCAAGAGTAAGACCTGTATAACTTAGATATTGGACATAACACCAAATCTTCAGTATTCGGGAACTGAATTTTTGCAGCGCATGTTCTGGCGTTAATTTTTTTATATCACAATATATAAACTTGAAATTACCCTCCTTTATGATCTAATGATATAACTATGGAGCTTAAAGTAAGATATAAATCTTGATCTAAACTTAGCATAAGATTTTTGACAATACATGTTTAAGTTATTTATTTATCAAGAGAATGAAATATCTTCATCAAGGGGTTGTTTGATATCATCTCAAAAAAAAGTCAATCTAAAGATTCAGACATACTAGTTTTCTAGCAAATAAAAAGATGCGAAACAAAAGCATTCATGATAAAAAGCTTGGAAGCAGTGGCCGAGAACTTTATTTGAAAATGTAAAGGCTTAGACATATTAGAGTAGTTTTCTGCCAAATAAAAGGTGCGAAACAAAAGTATGCAGGATAAAAAGCTTTGGAGCAGTGGCCAAGAGCTTTATTTGAAAATGTAAAGGCTTGAATTGCCTTGACCCTCTTTTTATGTTCTTTTGCAAGTCAATCCAACTATGTAATTTATAAATTGAAAAATCGGCAAGAAACTTGTGACTGCCCTTAATTCTTAAAGTTGTTACCATATGAATAGTGGATTAGGAATTTGTCACAAATGTAGTGTTGCAGTAGTGAAGTATAGAAAATTGTTTGCAAAAATATTGTTTCCATAATTTGTGAAAGAGTCTAGTGTGCATCAAATTTTGAATTTTAGTTGGTGAAACACATTGCGTCGTGGTTTAAGTATAACTCAATGTTTTGTTTTATATACTTTTATAGTTTACTTGTTCTTCTCTTTCCTAGTTTCTCGAAACCTCCGAACTCCGTCTCATTGTCGTTTCTCCCTTACGTATAATTCATGGATGATGATGAATGCTTTGTTTGATGTTTTTTCATATTTTATTTGTTTTCCTCTCTCTCTTTTTCTTGAATTGGAAACCTCCTAACTCTTACCGTTGTGGTTTGCTGCTGGGTTAATAGTTTAAGCCAACTATCCTATAAGGTTAATATTAACTCCGCTGTATAACCGAGGATAATGATCTTTCTAGGTGATTAATCATTTAGATATTAGTGGGTTAAAAAAAAACCCTCTTCAACCTAACACCTAACTCTTTCCTCTCAGCTCTATACGCGGAGACTTTTCAGTCAATTTTATTTTATTAATGAAAATAACCCACAATCAGAATATATCGTTATCAAGCTCCGTCGGCCCCATTTTGACGTTTATGATCGGAACCCAAAAGGAACTAACCCTAGTTCATAACCTATCGGGTTCGCGGGAAATGTTAACCCGTGCGTACATTCAAGCGCGATTATTGTTCGATCAATTAGCCAACGGATGGTCTTGATTGCTAGAACTCAATGAGGTTTTAACCTCGTTGTATAAAACCTCATCGCGCCCAAAATCTAAATTAATCTTCATGCATCTTTCGATGCAATATGAATATGATCACTTATTAAACAGATGGTTCGATCCTTCAGAACCATAAACTCTTTTTAATGAGTTTTTCGGGTTTGTTTTGAGAGTTAAACTTCAACACTTGTTGCCACGCGATGACTGTTAGATATGTTAGTTTGTTGATTGGATGATCCAGATCTACTTTGGGCTTTCTCCACGAATTTGTCAGGTTTCTCACATTCTGCCAATACGATTCATGGATTTAGACAATTAGATGGTTCACATTCTTTGCTGTTTTAATTCTTTTTACATCGTCGATCTTCCATTTTCAACGATGCGACTTAATCTCCACCGTTCTTTCGCCTTCATTGTCTCCTTACAATCCTTTAGGAAATTGAGAAAAAGCTTGCGTTCTCTATTTTAGAAGATAATTCTAATTCTTCCTTTGTCCATTGTAACAACCCCTCGGCTTGCTTCTGATGGTCTTTCTATCCATTCAAAAGGAAAATCCCAATCTCTACACGCCTATACATAGGGTTTATTAGACAATGTAAATTCTAATCCCATAAAGGAAATTCCGTTGGTTATTCATGCTATTCAAAAAAAATTCCACAATATTTCTTAGATACACAGTTCAATGCACCATAAGGCTATTAAGACACATACGTACTCAAATTCCCACACATGATATATATAGAAATCCACACTATTTTGATATTTTTATAAGATATTTACAAGGAAAATAATCACATTCGACTGTTTCCGTTATTTTCCATAAAATCAATCTACTACCCTTCATAACTCCTCACTCTGCTCTTACTATCCTCTAGCTCTCTAACCCCTAGCTAGCCTCTAGGTAACCTTTGGCTAACCTCTCGAATTATTCAGAAGATCACAATTTATACAAAAACGGATTGATGAACCAATTTAGTTCAGAGCCAACAATCTCTCACTCTCTCCCAAAGTATCCCTCCAGTTCCACTCTTTTCTCAAATAGAAACCCAAATTAATCATTTAAATCCCTCAAATCCTCACTGTTCCTAGGATTACTTAACTCTCTATAAGATCTCTACATTCACGACATATTCTTCATAAATAAATTTACAATTAAAATCCCTTCAAATCAACTAAACATAGAAAAATAAATAAAATGATTAAGGGAACCCATTCCCTTTAGTAAATGTGAAACAAGACTTATGGGTCTTATAAGATTTGAAGAATTCTCCTACATGAGAATCCATAGGTTGAATACTTCATGGCCTCTTGTTCATGTGTCTTCCCACTTCCTTTGTTGTAAACTTCATCAAATTTGATCCTCCAACTGCTTGACCTCTTTCATTTGCAGGTGCATTTACTGTCTGACCTCTTTCTCCTAGATGGTGAAGGGTAAAATACCCACACATATCCCAGTATGCATTAACAACAATAATGCATCCACAACTGTCTCGGGATATTTAGTTCTGCAATGGAGTTAGATCTTCAGACCTCTAATGGTCAAGTGGCCCTTTTCTATAGTTCCTGTGTATAGGAACTTCAATCACCCAGCTTGAAACTTCTATCGGGATTTGAATCACCCATTAACCTTCATATCCCTCCTTTATTAAAGGCTACCTCTTAAATATTTCAATCGGGAGTTTTTAAAAAACCCTCATAACCCTTGGCTGCATATATATTCTTCCAATTCCATTGGTTATACGTATTTAGCGTATAACCTTCATATTGGCTCTATTTCCACTTAAATCGATTTACAAAGAAATTACTCCACAACAATCCCTTTTTTCCTTAATATGGCTTTAGCACAGATTCCAACACCTTTCCTTTATCACAATTGCTAATCGGTTTCCCTGTGGGTCATACACATATATTCCATCACCCTTTTCGGACTCCAATATCCTCCTATCAGAGCAATAATACATGCTTTTGTGTTAAAAGGCCTGCACCATATAACTATCAGAATATTAATCAATTGGGAATACAAAGGAATTCCCACTTCAACTACATACGCCATATTTCAAATTCATTACACCCACGACTATAATATCATCAGGTCCATTCACCATTGTTCCCGCACTATTCTCTAATCTCCACTAGTTTCGATGCCTCATCGTTGATAAGCCCCGATGCCAATTACCAATATATCACTATCAGTGATATCGCAACAGTCATTCGATGCTTACCCTTAGCACCTCTGATCGATGATATGCGATTAAATCATGACCGTTGATCTGGCCATGATCCAACAATCCACGATTAATCACTACTCACTCTTATTCTGATAAATTTAAAGGGACTCCTGCTCATGCGATGGATTCTCAGCTGTTGATCTAACTGATCCAATGGTTGCTGAGTGTCGAACTTCACTTATTCGCTCGCCATCTTTTACTTGGGGTTTCTGCATTTTCTTCAATTTCTTTGTGTATTCTGAGTTTCTTTAAGGTTTCTTTTTACGCCCTTGCGCTGCTCGCTCTTCCTCTTGGGCTTAACTCCTTTAGCAAATTCTTGCGTCGCAATTTCACCCTAGATCTCCACTCTAGTCTTCGATTGGATTCGATGATCCTTTGTGTTTCCTTTGTCAGTATTATGCCTTAGCATACTTCAGAACACTTCGTGCACTCTATCACAGAACCTACGAGTTCAACATAGTAATTCAAACATTCATGAAATACAATTCAATAATCTGATGCAGTCAGGAACCCACATCTACATATATTAGTATAAAAGCAAAGATTACATCTGAGACACTTCAGTCTCATCCAGACACACAAGCCTGATTCTCCTCATTAGTAGCCTCCCTCTCTACCTGTAGGCTTACATATGTTTTTATATAGAAACTAGGATTGGATTACTATGAAGGACCTAATCCGAGCCTTTAACAAAAGCCTAAATCTCACTACATGTATACATATATGTGGAAAACTTATCCACTTTAGTTTTTTCTCTATTTTAAAATAGAAAACTCCCCTTATTAGCTCAATGATCCATATCTACTTTAATTAATTCCTAAAAGCTCTCTCTTGCTCCTAGAGAGTTGGATTTGACTTCTACCGCTCATGTTCTCATTTATTTATTTTGAGAGCATTTACATATTATTCCATTACCTAATAAAGTCACATTTAAATGCCTAAATAGTGCATTGACTTGAGACTTAGGAAAACTATTTCCTAAAATGCATGACCCCCTATGTCTATTATTTACATTGATTTTCCTTGGGTTGAATGCTCTTGCATCAAACTCCCAAAGTAGAAAATATTCATGATCTCTTGATCATGTGTCTTCTGGTCTTCGTTTTCCTGGATCCCACAGTTTGTTCTGTAACTGTCCAGATGCTTTAATCCTTTGCTGCTACTACACTTCTGCTGTCTTTTGCTCGATTTTCTTATTCATGTCAATCATGTTCAACTTTTGATTGATCTTGTTTGCTGATGTTACCATTTTCCTCCATTTGAATTTCTTCATCATCTGTTGCCATATTTCTTCAATTTCTATGTCCAACATATCTTTGCTCTGGTCCATCTTCTGCTTCTTACTTCTGTCTTCTTCTCTTTGTTTCAGGTTATTGTTGTTGTCTTCTATGTTGAATTTTCTTTTACTTGCTTCATTCTTTGGTTTATTTTCTCTTTCTTCACTTGTTGCCATTTTTGCTACCTCCCTATCATCCTTACCCTCTTTCATGATTGAAACATGATTGTTTAGCATTTTCTCCAGTAACTTAGAATCTTTGTTCCATGGATTGAATTATTCCATGTAGTCTTCTTCTTTCATATTTTCTTGGCTGCTCACCTGTGCCAAATCACCTCCAGCAATTGCAACAAAAACTGCATTCACAAAACACTTGTTAAAATTAAAAACATGAGGCCTTGGTGCCTCTTCTTTCTTTGGCAACATTTCAGTTTGTTGATCTATTTTCTCTTCCTATGTTAGCATATCAGTATGTTGATTCAAATTCCCAGCAGAATCCATGAGGCTGTCCATTAGTCTCTCTTCCACACCATCTGTTCTAATGATGCCTTCCTACTCTTGTCCACTGTAGTGAACTCCTCCTCCTTTAACCTACTGCTGGTTATCTTTACTTTGAAATTGTTTGATTCCTACCGCCTCGTTAATATCTTCAAACAATATCTACTCAGTATGTTTGATCACATACTACTCATACTTTTTCATGCTATTTAATGAAACTCCAAACAAATTATTGCATCTTACTGTCTGCATGCCTACTTGAGACACATCTACTTCTTCAGAAACTATAGCTGCAACTTTTATTCTACGATCAAGTTCTCTCATCAGTTTCTCCAACAGTCTAATCTCTTCTTCACAGTTAGCAAGCACTTCATCACAATGCTATATTCTTCGAGATTCATCCTTTACATGTTGTGTTATAGTATTAAAACACTGTCGTCCTTTGATCCTTGTAATCTCAAGGTATTTCTGCTATAGAAAATCACTACTTCCCTCATTCAAGAGGTCTTCTCCATCATACTCTATTCTCCTAGAGTACTCCTCCAGAATTTTTATATTTTCAAAAGATTGTCCATCCACTTCAAAACACTCCTTTGTTAGTGTTATTTTTCCCAACGTTAAATCCTTTGCATAGGGTTCCTCCTTCTTAACATCATTCAGTAGATTTCCTTCTTCCCTAGTGTCTGTTTCGATAGTGTCCATGGCTATCTCTATTGTGCCTATCATCATCATGAATTGATGGTCCTTTACTATGTTTTCAACTAGCATAGTCTCTTCCTCAAGTTTTCCTTCAGTCCCTTGCAATTTATATCCTCTGAAGCTATCTTCAAATGACTATTTTTCTCCTGCAATATCTGTCGTCATACACAAACTATCAGTTTTAAAATATAAGACCCTATGGTATCACTTGATGGTTCAACCATCATATCTCCATACTGTTTTAAATCATTAATATGATTCAGAAATTCTTCGATGGTCTCTTCTTCAATCTATTCAAGTCCTTCACTTAGTTGCTTCACATCTTCCACCAGCTATATATGAGATTTATCTACCTCATCTTCTTCCATAACATAATTTTGATTCTGCTAGACTTTTTCCTTCTTCATGACAATATCACCCAATTGTCCTTCACCTGCAAACATGCACAAATTGTTAGATTTAAAACCATGTGACCCTTCGGCCTTACTTGAAGTTTCAGTCTTCAAGTCTTCATCTTTACCATCTCCCAGAAATTCTCCTTGTTCTAGTTCACAAATGGATTCTTCCATTTCTAACTCAACTTCCTTGAGTTTTCCCTTCAACCACTTCACTTTCTTTTGTTGCAGCCTTCTCTGCATCTCATGCCATTCTACTGGCTTCTTCCTCAAGCCCTATCCTAGCCTTTGGCTTTCCTCAAGAATTCTCCTCAATGCGTTGAGTTGTTCTTTTAATTCAGCAACCTCTTTGTCAACTTCCTCTTGACTCATCTTCTTGCCATTTGCCTTGGCATCCTTCTTCTCATATCTTTTGTTGTGGCTTCTCTCTAGACCTCTATTATGACTATCAATAGTCATCTTCTTCTCTTATCTCTTCATGAGCTCTTTTGCAACAAGCATCTACAATAGCTAGTCCTCCTTGCTGCAATCTTACCTCACTAAGCTCTCCTCACTCAGTCTTTTGGTGAGCACGAGTCCTCTATCTAGAACCTCTTCTTGAGAAACACCTTTGCTCCTTCTAGGCTTCTGCAATCTCTCACTTTATCTTGAGAACACTTCAATTTTCCTCTTTGTCCAATCTCTTGTTCGATTCTTCAAGTTCACTGCCACTTCTCCTTTAGAGTATTCTCCTTTGTCTTTAAAAGCTCACTTGTTCTTCTCACAGCTTCTCTTTCTGTCACCTGTGCATTAGTATAAAAAACACACATTCCTAATTTAAAACAGAACACATTACCTCAGTTCCAAGATCTCAACATGATATTGTTTCACCATTCTAGCTGTTCTTTGAATGGATTGTCCTCTGTTTTGTCTCCAAGTCATCTTTCCTTCAGAACTTACGCTAAGCAATCTTGGTTTCTCTTTCCTTTAAGGAATCTTCTATTCCCGTTTACTCTAATCCTTTGCTGGAATGCTACATTCTTCTAAGAACTTCAAAATTTCTCCTTGTACATTACAAATCTCCTCTGATACCACTTTTTCTCTAATATCACTAATGGTGTAGGGTAAAACACTCGCACATACCCACAATATGTATTAACAATAATAATGCATCCACAAGTATCCCAAGATATTTAACTCTTCAATGGAGTTAAATCTTTAGACCTCTAATGGTCAAGTGGCCCTTTTCTATAGTTCCTGTGTATGGGAACTTCAATCACTTTACCTGAAACCTCTATCAGAGTTTAAATCACCCATTAACCTTCATACCCTTGCTTTATTAAAGGCTCCCTCTTAAATCTTTCTATCGGGAATTTCTAAACACCCCTCATAACCCTTGGCCACATATATATTCTTCCAATTCCATTGGTTATACGTATTTAGCGTATAACCTTCATATTGGCTCTATTCCCACTTAAATCCATTTACAAAGGAATTACTCTATAACAGGCCTTTTTTGCCTTAGTACAACTTTAGCACAGATTCCAACGCGTTACCTTTATCACAATCGCTAATCGGCTTCCCCGCGGGTCATACATATCTATTCCATCACCCTTTTATGGCTCCAATCTCCTCCTATCGGAGCGATAACAGATGCTTTTGTGTTAAAAGGCCCACACCATATAACTATCAGAATATTAATCAATTGGTAATACAAAGGAATTCCCACTCCAACTTCATACGCTGGATTTCAAATTCATTACAACCACGACTATAATATGGTCGGGTCCATTCACCACTGTTCCCGCACTATTTCTCTAATCTCTACCAGCTCCAATGCCCGGTTGGCGATAAGCCCCGATGCCGATCGCCGATATATGACTATCAGTGATATCACAACAGTGATACGCTACTTACCCTTGGCACCCCCAATCGTCGATATGTGATTAAGTCATGACCATTGATCTGGCCACAATCCAATGGTCCATGATTAATCGCTACTTACTCTTATTCCAATATCATTAAAGGGACTCCTGCCGATGCGATTGATTCTCATCCGTTCATCTAATCGATCCAACGGTTAATGAGTGTCGAACTTCACTTCTCCATTCATCCTCTTTTACTTGGGTTTTCTACATTTTCTTCAGTTTCTATATGTATTCCAAGTTTATTTAAGGTTCTGCCGTGCTTTTGCTGCTCACTCTCCCTCCTCAGACTAACTCCTTTAGCAAATTCTTGCATTGCAATTTCATCCCAGATCTCCACTTTGGTCTTCGATTGGGTCCAATGATCCTTTGTGGTTCCTCTCTCAGTATTATGCCTTAATGTACTTTAGAACTCTGCCCGCAGTCTATCACAGAACATACAAGTTCAACACAGTAATTCAAACATTCATGAAATACTCTTCAATACTCTAACATAGTTAAGAACCAATATCTACATATATTAATATAAAAGCAAAGATTACATTCGAGACATTTTAGTCTCATGGACACACATAGGCTTGATTCTCTTCATTAGTAGCCTCCCTCTTTGCCCACAGGCTTACATATGTTTTTATATGGAAACTAGGATTGGATTACTATGAAGGACCTGATCCCATCCTTTAACAAAAGCCTAAAGATCTCTACATGCATACATATATGTGGCAGACTTACCCACTCTAGCTTTTTCTTTGTTTTAAAATAGAAAGGTCTCCTTATCAGCTCAATGGTCCATATATACTTTAATTAATTCCTAAAATCTCCCTCTTTCTCCTAGAGAGTTGGATTTGAATTCTACCACTCATGTTCTCATTTATTTATTTTGATACCATTTACATAGTCTCCCATTACCTAATAAAATCACACTTAAATGCCTAAATATTACATTTACTTGAGACATAGGAAAACTATTTCCCAAAACGCATGACCCCCTATGTCTATTATTTACAATGATTTTCCTTGGGATAAATGCTCCTGCATCACTAGATGCCAAATAAGCTTCTCCTTTTCATAATGTTTTGGTGCTGATATCCTGCATAAACAACTCCTCAAACAACATAAACTTATGCTCCTCTATCTACTACTGTCTTGTCATCATCTTAATAGAATTGAACTCCAACGTTATGTATTTTCCTCTATCTTATACCTGAATGTATATTAATTTATGACTCAATCACCAACATCCTCTTCTGTCTATAAACCATTTCCTTTATGTTGTCCTGTATATCCTTCCATCTTTTCTTGACTTGCTGACTTTGACGATTCTTGATGCTCATGACCTTTGTAGTTTTCACTATCCATCTATCTAATATCTTGAGTAGAATCCTCCTAATATAAAAATAAGATTGGTTCTTATTTCATAAAATAACATATAACCTTTCAACCTCATACTGTTTGTGGACTATACTTTCACATCCTTTGCAATTTTCTTTCTCTTGTGCAATGACTTGTTTAAGAGCTATGCCCACTCTCCTTCCTTCATATAGAACTTCTGAGTCAACTAGTTTCTTTCTCCCATCTTCTTATTTCCATAAGGAAAACAATCTTTCTGCAATTCTAGAACTTACATACTCCTTCATTCTTAGTTGTGCAAACATATATCCAAGATAAGTTTGTCCTTCATCCTGAAAACCACATTCAATAATTAATAATTCAAAATTAGAAAATACATTACATTTTCTACTAACTCTGCTCCATAATTTCTCTGATTTTTCATCCTCTTGATATGAATATCACGTGTCAAACTTGTCATGTTGTCTTGTCTTGAAAAGTTCTTCTTTGTCTTGACTTTGTTTTTGATGCTGTCTAATTTCTGAACTCTATTCTCTACTCCTATCTTTGGCCTTCCTTCCCTCACATATCTTTTTGTTCTTCCTATTTCTTCCTTACAAATATGTAAGCCACTAAGTTTCCTTTTACACTTTTCTTTCTCTTCAATCAAAATATGCCACTCTCTAATTTTCGAATCTAAAGTTCTATTTATTCCTATACAGGAAACAAAATCACCATATATAATATATTTTCCATTCCACTGTAAAGTCCCTTTTACAATAGTAAAATTACTATCAAAACCATGAATATCACATTTCGCTAAACTCCTTTGCTTCTCACTAAATATGCATAGTTCATGAAAGCATCCTTGCCTTCATCCTTTGAGATTTCCTGTCTCTTTCCAAGTTGTTGATTACATTCACCCTTACGCTTTTTGCAATTTGTACAAATCACATTGTCTTCAATTTTCTGTTGTGCATCAGTCTCACCAACCTCTCTTTAAGTTCTTGGCTATCCTCCTTTCCTGTCCTCTTCATAGCCTTTTCTGGACTAATTGTTCCTCCTTGGATTGAATTCTCTTTATAAATCTCTATTCTACTATATTCCATAATACTCTTTAGTAAGAGTCCCTCTCATCAATGTTCCACTATGTCCTTCCAAAGCAATTTCTTGACCATTAACTATCAACACAGGTTCATAATTTTGGAATAAAAATTAAAGAGATAATTCCATTGCCCCAAGTGTTTGTACTGCACATACACTCTTTCTTGCTCCTGTCATAAGGTTATCTTCATACCTCTCTTCTACTTGCATTTTTTCAATCTACACTTTCCTTTTGTCTTCAGACTGTCCACTGTCATCATCCTCAACCTCCTTAGTAGTCTTCAACATTTGTCCATCTTTAGTGTCTTTGAATACATTTTCAATCAATAAATATTCTATTACATCCATCTCTTCTAACAGTTTCATTTCTTCAACAAGTTGCATAAACATATCTTCTAAAGGTTTTTCATCACCTACATACATACACAAATAATCAGTTTCAAAAAAACTAGGCTCCTCCTTCTTTGATGTTTCAATCATCACATTTCTCTGTTGATCCGAACTTGTCTAACAGTTCAAAAAATCATTCATAATTCTTTCCTCAACAAGGTAGTCTTCTTGCTCATGTCTACAATAGTTATCTTCCATCTCTAACTTAACGGCTCTGAGTTCTTCTCTTAATTTGATATGCATTCTCCTCTTTATCTGTTTTTGCAACAAATTCCACTTTATCTTCTTTCTTTTCATAACTTTGGTCCTTTTCACATTTTTTTAGTAGCATTATTATGGCATACACACTTGCTTTCAATTCTGCAATGTATTTGTGAAATATCTCTTGACTCATCTCCTCTCCTTTACCATTTTCCTTGGCATCTTTCTTTCTTCTATTGGGGCTTATCGTTGAACCCTTGCTATGACTATCAGTAGTCATTTCCTCATTATCTCTATGAGTTCCTCAATCACTATGAGTTGCACTAAGCCTTCGCAACAACAAGTCCTCCCTGATGTTACTTACGTCACCAATCCCCTCTCTAGACTTGGTATTTTGGTAAGCACTGGTTCTTTATCTATGGAACCTATTCATCACTCTCTTCTGCTCTCTTTAGGGTTATGCCCTCAACTCATCTTCTCTTGAGAACACTTTAATTGTCCTCCCTGTCCAACTTTCAGTTGGAATATTTAGGTTCACTACCACTAAAACAACTCTTCTCTTTCTTTACACAGTATGCTACTGTGTGTTGTTGTTGTCATTCTCTTCCCCTATAAAAACAATTCAAATGGACCAAAATCAAAATACAACTCATACCTGAGATATATTCAAATGATATATCTCTTTAACCTTTCACTGGATTGGTAATACACATTGTGCTTTACTTTTCACTGTGTGCACTTCAGTTCTTCTTTCAACTAAATTTATGTTCTTGCTAGGTATATCCATACACTTTAATTCCTTACATTATCACCGCTGTAATTTATTCACTTGCTCCTTTTTCATAGCTACTTGCTGGAACTTCATTACCTGCTACTTCCATTCACCTACACATATCATTAAATCTTTTTAAAACCTACAAGATCGTTCCTAATCTTGTGTTCCCCAAATCCCTTTATATTTTAATCTATTACCAATGCAATTCTACAAATTTCGAGAATAAAATTCAACCTTTAAACTAATCTCTATAGAGTATTAGTTTCTTCTCTGATACCAAGTCATGTGGGGCTAATAGTTTAACCTAACTATCCTGTAAAGTTAATACTAACCCCGTTGTATAACCTAGGATAATGCTCTTTCTAGGTGATTAATCATTTAGATATTAGTGGGTTAAAAAACACCTATTAAACATAACACGTGACTCTTTCCTCTTAACACTATAAGCAAATACTTTTCGGTCAATTTTATTTTATTAACGAAAATAACCTACAACCACAATATATTGTTATCAAGCTCTGTCAGTCCCACTTTGACATTTAAGACCAAAACCCAAAAGGAATTAACCCTAGTTCATAACCTATCAGGTCCGCTAGAAACGTTCACCTTTGTGCACATTTGAGCATAATTCCCGTCCAATCAATCAGCCAACAAATGATCTTGATTGTCGGAACTCAATGAGGTTTTAACCCCATTGTATAAAACCTCATCACGTCCGAAATATAAATTAATCTTCGTGCATCTTTCGACATGATATGCGTCCGATTGCCTATTAAATGGGCGGTCTGATCCTTTGGAACCATAAACATTTTTAAATGAGTTTCTTAGGTCCGATTTGAGAGTTAAATATCAGTGCTTGTTGCCACACGATGACCGTTAGATCTGTTAGTTTGTCGATTAGATGATCCAGAGCTACTCCGACGTTTCTCCACAAATTTGTCAAGTTTCTCACATTCCGCCAATACTATCCATCGATCTAGATGATCTAACGGTTCTCATTCTTTGCCATTTTAATTCTTTCTATGTTGTCGATCTTCCATTTTCAATGATGCGACTTAATCTCCACTATTCTTTTGCCTTCACTATTTCTTTACATCCTTTAGGAGATTGAGAAAAATCCTACATTCTCTATTTTAAAAGATAATTCTAAGTCTTCCTTTGTCCATTGTAACAACCTGTGCACTTGCTTCCACTTGTCTTTCCATCAATTCAAGAGGAAAATCCCAATCTCTACACGCCTATATGCAGGTTTCATCAGACAATTTAAATGCTAATCCCGTAAAGGAAATTTCGTTAGTCATTTATGCTATTAAAAAAAATTCCCAAGTATCTTTCAGATTCACAGTTCAACGCACCATAAGGCTATTAAGACACATATAGACACAAATTCCCACACATGATATATATACAAATCCACACTATTTTGTTATTTTTATAAGATATTTACAAGGAAAATAATCACATTCAACTATTTCAATTCTTTTCCATAAAATCCATCTACTACCCTTCATAACTCCTCACTCTTCTCTTACTATCCTCTAGCTCTCTAACTCCTAGCTAGCCTCTAGCTAACCTCTAGCTAACCTCTCGAATTATTCAAAAGATCACAATTTATACAAAAACGGATTCATGAACCAATTTAGTTCAAATCCAACAATCTCTCACTCTCTCCCAAAATATCTCTCTAACTCCACTCTTTTCTCAAACAGAAACTCAAATTAATCATTTAAATCTCTCAAATTTAAATCTCTCAAATTCTCACTCTTCCTATGATTACTTAACTATCTATAACATCTCTACATTCACGACATATTTTTCATAAATAAATTTACAATTAAGATCCCCTAAACTCAACTAAACTTAGGAAAATAAATAAAATGACAAAGAAGACCCACTCCCTTTAGTAAATGTGAAATAAGACTCATAGGTCTTATAAACTTTGAAGAATGCTAATGTGTCATGGTTTCTCTTTTTGTTTCCCATTTTTCGATTTAAGTAACATAAGTCTTAATGTGCGATTTCCATATTTTAAAATATTTTTTAAACAATAAAATTAAGATTTTAATCTTATATTTTCCATGTATATTTAGATCCTCCATGTATTTTTTAATATAAAAATATATAAAAAGAAACATAAATTTGAAAACATTTAAACTTTAACATTTCTTAATGAAATTATATTTTATTTTTCTCCAATATTTATAATTATTTATAACTTCATATTTCCTTCGCAATTTTATTAACATTTTATTTCATGATTGTGTTTTCAAGCATTATATATATTGACGTATTCTATAATTATATGAAAAAATCATATAAATATATTATTTTTTTATTAGCAATCATTGTATTGCATTTTATTGGTTTTCATTATTATAATTTAATCAAATTATTTTATTATATTAAATAATTTACAATATTTATCAATCATTGAAATTAACTGTAACGTTCCTAACCCATAATTTTTTTTTTACACAGTAATATCAATAATACATGAGAAATACGAGTAACTAAATGTTACTTTGATCGTAACCATTTGGTCCACAGGCTGATGAACCATCTAGCCTTACTATATACAAAATTATTACAGCTGATGTGTCACCCTTGGCGATGTCTCGGGTTCACACTCCGTTCCATTTTTCGATGTGCGATCCGTAAATGACTTGTCACAAAATTACTTCGGGTGTTAATACATCGTCCTTCCGCGTAGTAAGGATTACATTGCAATCCTATTGACATTAAGTTTCACCATATCACATTAACCACTGCTTCGTCCGGCTTGATGTGGCACGGCAGGTGAGTCCTCGGAACCCGCGGCCTTGGGATTCTCCAACCCATCGATGGTGGAGAAGAAAAGATGCTGATCCAACCACCCATGTTCTACGAGGAGGGTATACCACTGCCTCACCGAGGGAAAAGGCTCATTCTCTTCTTTGCCTTTGGCATTTTGTTCTATTATGTGGCGTCTCCTCTACATCGACATTGCTTCAAGCGGCCGAACTGTAACCTTTGTGGGCAAGACGCGGTGCAGGCTTCCGACACTTGGGTAGTTCCATCTTCCACCAGGTTAATGATATATATATATATATATATATTTCTTTTCTTCTTTCCTCCGGTTGAAATCTGTATTTCTGTTTGGTTGCCCGTCATTCCCCGAGCTAATCTCAGTAATCTGTTTGCAGAAATGAAAGGGGTACAGCGGGTTCTAGATGATTTCTTTTAGGCAACTCTTGCGTGAGGTCGAGCTAGTCGTTCTTACTTCGGGTAAGCGTTCTGTAAGGATGAAAACTATGAATCGAAAAGGAAGGGTTCCATAGTTTAATGGGGTATTTGAGTCCTGTCTTCTTTGGAGCTACTGCTCTTGTCAATATTGACTATTTAATACTACAAGCATAAGTCTGGATGATACTGGAAGGAGTTACCATTTCTTTTTGTTTATTTTCCTTTTAAAAGAGACTAAAGGCTCGCGGTGGTCCTGTTTGAGACTGCTGGGAGTAATTTCCTCTATCTTCTTAAACTTGTAATTTATATGGTTCTCGCCATATTGCCCAAGGTTTGGCTAATGTTAAGGGTTTAAATGTTCCGCCATATCTGAAAAAACTATGTTAATCTAGTAACAGTGGTTTGTTTACTGCCATAATCTTTCGCTATTTAGCATTTGTACTCTGTGGAGACTGTAATACGCTTGAATGGTTCATTTTTTAACTCTTATTCAGCTATGGCACAATATTTGTTACTGTTAAAGGATATATTTATATCTACGTTCATATAATAGTTGTTTCCCTTCTCGTGACTGTTATGACACTGATTGTGAAATTGGAATGAATATATGCGTAAAGTAATTTCCAAGTCTTGACTGAATTTATTTCTCGTACCATTTTTGTTCTGGTTAATTCGTTTAAATTTTGGGTTCCTGTAAACTTATTAGACGCCCACTGCCATTTTCCTCATGTGAATTTTGGCTACTACATTTTTGCGTACTTCACAGTTACAGAAGCTTTGCATTATAGAGGGATTATATCTGTTATTGAAGGGAATTAAAGACTCGTTAAATGTTTTGTTTAGCACCCTGTTTTCATAATTACAAGTCCTTACATTTTCCTTTTTCTGAGATTATTTCTCCGAGCTCCCCTGCGTGGCTCAACTCCAGTTATGATTTTTTTTTTTAAGTGAATAACTCCATTATAACAGGTGTAGGTCCCCATTGCCCAAACAGTTAAAATTATACCTAATAATGAACCCGAAATACTTTGGTTTCACTACACAGTATGAACTACTGTAATTACTTATACACCAGCAAGGTATTACCCCTCTCAGAAGTGAGCCGGTAAGGCTACATTCGTAACTTTATGATAGTTTGAGGAGTTGGCCAGCACGCAACATCCTTAGTGTATCAGGGTTTATTTTAAATTGTTAGCAGTATTAGCATATGGTAAGTTTGGCCACAGCCTAGCTCCTTACTCTTACCACCTGACTTTTTCAATTATGCACCCGACAGATTTAAATCCCATGTTTAATGTTTAATTTTTTTTATTATTTTACTGAACCTCTCTGGTTTGCTGTTATAACTGTAGAAATTTTCACTATAGTCAGAAGCACCATCCTATAGGATTAACGAATTCCTCCTTGAATACTGTTGTCCTTTCTGTTAAATTTCCTACCACAGTTTTCCAAGGAATACCAAGATTTCCTAGCTCTTAACCATCTGAACACACCCAATGTTATTCTCTTTACTCAGCAACTTACGGTTTTCTCATAAATCATGAATAGAATTCTATAATTCCTACTATTACACATACATTAATTTATATTCAGATACAGAACTTCAGGTTTCCAAAAAAGCTTACTTACCTGACCTTTGCAAGAAGAACAATATAGCCTTTCCGGATAGTGCTCCCACATCGTTATCTCTCTTCTATCCACCCAACCATGAGACACGTCCTTCTCGACTGTATCTCCCCGCAATCTATCTTGTAAGGTCACTAACCTCTGCAAGCGCGTTGCACACTAGGTGCATATGCTATCTGGTCTCTACCAGACTTAGCATCCTCTTCTTACCGTCTGACCTTTCCGCACGGTTTATCCCCCTCCCCACCTCCTTTTCTTTTGGTGTTTTTCAGTTAGTGGGAGGCAGTTAGGGTTGTTACCCAGCAACTACCTCTTGGCCAACTTTCCTTCTCGGAAATTGCCAGGTTCCCTTTTTAGAAAAGAAAAAGAAACCTTAAAAAAAATATTCCATAGTCAATAACTGGAAAATTATTCTTTAATTCAATCGACCATCAGTCTTTGGTTTTGTAATTGCATATAGTAAAAAAAGAAATTTGCAGTAGGGTATTTACAATGCTTTAGGATATCACATCTCGCCCCCCCTGAGAATTGACATGGTCCCGATGTCCTTTTGTTAGGAACAATCCTGGATAAGCCTTTTTAATAAGCTCTTCATCCTCCCAAGTGGCCTCATCAGGCCCAAAGTGCTGCCAATACACTTTAATTTGGGTAATAGCTTGCTTCTGCAGCTGCACTTCTCTCTGGTCTAGGATGCTCGGTGGTTCGACCAAGACTTCTCCTTCCGGTTCTACCTGCAACCAATAATATTTCAATCAGTTTTTCTTTTATCATAACTTTTAATTTGGTCAATCTAAATTAATTCTTACCTGAATTTCCTGCCATCGGATCACATGTTTAGGGTCATACACGTATTTTTTTAATACCGAGACATGGAAGACATTATGGACCCGAATGTGACTTGGCAGGGGGAGCTGGTAAGCCATTGGCCCAATTCTTGCCAAAATCTGGAACGGTCCATAATATCGGGGTGCCAACTTAGCACATCCGCTCCATTGCAATGTACTTCTCCTGACTTGAATTCTTACATAAACATGGTCACCAACCTGGTATTCTTTGAACCTTCTTTTTCGGTCAGCAAAATTTTTTTGTCTATCTTGTGCAACTTTTAGATTTGCGCGCACCCTTTTTACCATATCTTCCATTTCCTTGAGCATCTCTGGTCCTAACCTTAATTTGTCCTCAGGTCCACCCCAGCTTGAGGGTGTCTGGCATTTCTGCCCGTACAGAACCTCAAAGGGACTCATTTGTAATGAAGTATGATACCCGTTATTGTATGCAAATTCAACCAAGTGTAAATACTCCTCCCACAGTGTTGGTTTATGCATTACATAGGCTCTTAACATGTCTTCTACCACCTGGTTCACTCGCTCTGTTTGACCACCAGTCTGGGGGTGGTAGGCTGTACTGAAATTCAGTTGTGTCCCCAATTCTGCAAATAATGTCCTCCAAAAGGCTGACGTGAATTTCACATCGCGATCAGAAATTATTGTCCTCGGGAGTCCATGCAGTTTGAACACATTCTGTATGAAGATGTGGGCAATTTGCATAGCCCTGTATGCGGATTGCACAGGTATAAAATGTGCTGCTTTACTGAAATTATCAACCACCACCATAATAGAATCATTATTCTTCTTTCCGTGAGGCAGCCCTGTTATGAAATCCATAGAAATGGTTTCCCATTTCCATTCCAGAATTGGTAAGGGTTATAATAACCCTGCTGGGTGTTGATGCTCTACTTTAATTTGCTGACATTCCAAACACCGCGGTAAATACTCAGCTACATTTTTTTTCATCCCTAGCCATTGGTATTCTTTTCGAAGCGTAGTGATCATCTTTTGATACCCTGGGTGTCCAGCATAGTGGATGATGTGAAATTCATCTAAAATCAGATTTTTAAGACTGTTTTGACTAGGTATGTGTAGCCTCTTTTTATAATGCAACATTCCTTAATCATCTACTTCATATCCTTGCTGATTTCTCTCGCTGGTAGACTGTTGTACTTGCTGTTTTATTTGCTGATATTCAGCATCTTGTTCTGCTGCTTTTTTTATCATTTCCTTGAAGGGATTTTTCCATTCACTGGAGGAGATTTCATACAAACATTGTACCTTCAGACTTAGAGCCTCGGCCACCCGGTTTTCTCTCCCTTTCAAGTGTTTAATATCAAAGTCAAACCCACTTAGGAAATCTGCCCAGCGTGCTTGTCTCGCATTTAGTGTGGGCTAGCTGAAATAACTGGTCAGACTGTGGCGATCTGTTAGTAATAAAAATTTCCTCCCCATGAGATAATGTCGCCACATCTTTAGTGCGTGTATGACGGCTGCTAACTCTAAGTCATAAGCAAAATACTTTTGTTCGTGCTCCTTTATCTTCCTTGATTCAAAAGCAATCACTTTTCCTTCCTGCATTAACACACCTCCCACGCCCTCCTTGCTTGCATCAGTGCACACCACATAGTCCTTATTAGGATCAGCTATACTCAGAATGGGTGCTGTGGTGAGCAGATACTTAAGCTGCTCAAAGCTTTTTTGACATTCTGGGGTCCATTTGAATGCTCTTCGCTTTTTTTGTAAGGAGGTGATAGGGTATGCTACTCTTGAAAAACCTTCCACAAACCGTCTGTAATAACCGGCTAATCCCATAAAGGATCTGATATCCATTACATCTTTCGGTATGGGCCATTCCATTATGGTCCTTATCTTTTTAGGATCTACTACAATCCCCCCTTTGGTGATTATATGGCCCAAATATTGTATTTCTTCCTTGAAGAAATCGCACTTGCTGAACTTACCATACAGTTGGTGTTCTCGGAGGATTTGTAGTACCAGTCTGAGGTGTTCCTTGTGCTCTTCCCTAGAGCGGGAGTATATTAGTATATCATCGATGAATATCAACACAAATTTGTCCAAAAATTGATGAAACACGTTGTTCTTTAAACACATGAAAGTGGCAGGGGCATTGGTTAACCCAAAAGGTAGCACCACAAACTCATAGTGCCCATACCTTGTTCTGAAAGTTGTTTTAGCGATGTCTTCCTCCTTAATCCTGATCTGGTGGTAACCTGAGCGCAAATCAATCTTGGAAAACACTGTTGCACCCTTCACTTGATCGAAAAGTTCGTCGATCCAGGGTAGAGGATATTTATTTTTGATCGTTAGCTTATTCAGCTAACGATAATCTATACACATTCGAAGAGTTCCGTCTTTTTTCTTAACAAATAACACTGGGACTCCCCATGGAGATACACTAGGGCGAATATAATTCTTGTCGAGCAATTCTTGTAGCTACATTTTTAGTTTTGTTAATTCAGGTACACTCATTCTATGGGGTGCTCACAATAACGGTGCTTCCCCTGGTACTAATTCAATGGTAAAGTCTATATCCCTCTTAGGTGGCAATCAGGAATCTCTTCTGGAAATACATCCGCAAACTCTTGTATCATAGGGATGTTGTCTAGTGTGGCTGTTTTATTCTTTGAATCAGCATAGCCCACTTGGATAGCATAAATTTGACAACCCTTCCTTAGGCTTTTTGCCACCTAGGAAGTTGTTATTGGCCGAATCTGCACGGGTCGCTTGATCCCTTTTATCTCTTGTCTTTCACCAAATTCATTCTTATAATTAATGGTCTTTGTCTTGCAGTTTATTAAAGACCAGTGTTTTTCTAACCAGTTCATACCGATCAACACATCGTATGAACCCAGAGGAAGCACATTTAAATCTACTACTACTGGCTGTCCTGCTATTGTTAAAGGGCAATTATTAATTTTTGCCAGTACTTGCCTCTTGGCCCCCGTAGCTAGTTGTACTAGCCATGAATTCTTGAATTTAACAGGCTGCAATTTACAATACTCTACTACCTTTGGATTAACGTAACTTAAGGTGGCTCCTGGATCAATTAAAACAACTACAGAAAGGTTTGAAAATTTACCTTTGAATTCCACCATGGTCGGCTGGTATTTCACCTGATGATCATCTAGTGCTGCATTAATCCTTGGCATGCTATGTCCCACATCGCCAATTGTTGATGCTTCATGGATTTGGGATACCTGCTCGTTTCCCTTTCGCTGTAGACAATTTTTGACGTAGTGAGGTCCTCCACAACCCCAACATTGTACTGGGACTGGACTGCCCCTTCACCCTCCAATCTAGTAGACTGTTCATTTATTCTGGACTCGCTGGTTGGTTTAGATTTGAATGAGCTTCTCTTTATAGTTCTGTTATTTTGTCCCTTGCTAATTCCCTTACTTCCTCCGTTGCGATTTCCTTTACTGCCCCCAACTGCCTTATTACCTCTTTTCTCATTCCATCTTTTATTCAGGGCTTCTCCTTTCTGTTTATTCTACTGGTAGCAGATCCTGGCTTTGCAGATGGCTTCATCCATCGTCCTAGGATTGTCAAACTCAATCCTTTCTCATATGTACAGGGGTAAACTACTAACAAATCTTTGCACCTTGGCTTTTTCTTCTCTAATGTAAGGCACATAACGAAGTAGGGAAGTAAAACGGGTGATAAATTCGTCCATAGTCTATTGTCCCAACCACAAGTCGTGAAATTCCCTTGCCTTTTCGTTGTAGAAATGTTCAGTTAGATATCTTTCTTTGAAGTATTTCTGAAAATTTTCCCAACTTATGGTCTGTTCGCTTACCCCCTTTACGATCTTAACTTCCTCCCACCATAGGGTGGCCTTCCCCTACAACTAGAAGATAGCCAATCGTGCCTTCAAGTTATGATCATATTCATACAGCTGAAAATATTTATTCATGTTTATTAACCATGCTTCAGCCGCTTCCTCCTGTTCCTCGTCAAAATGTGGAGGTTTAATCTTACGAAATTCCCTTTGCAATTCTATTCGTTTCCATTTCGAGGTCTGCTGTTCAGATGCATTATCAGACTGTTCCTCCCCTCTACTAACCTCTTAGACTCTATGTGATGTTTTTTTTCTTCTAGCATCCTCTACTGCTCTATACTGGGATTAGCTAGGGGCGGGTTCTGTTTGTCAGATAAACTTTTTAAAATCCTTTATTGTTCCAACGTTAGACGTGCATTATCTTCTCTTAATCGAGCCATTTCATTCTTCAGTTCCTATACCGTCTCTAATATTGTAAGGTTCGTGCTACGTGTCTCCTCACCGAGTTGTACCCATAGTTCTGGGTTATTCCCAGGGTTTAATGCAAGTCCTTGACCCACCGCAGATCTATTTGGGGCGTTGCTAGCTCCTCGCATACTTACTGTCTATTGTCTCTCCATTGTTGTCCTGAGTTTTAGCATAAAATGGAACCAACAGAGTAGTTAGTACTTCGGGTGTTAATACACCCTCCTTCCGCGCAGTAAGGATTACATTGCAATCCTATTGACATTAAGTTTCACCATATCACATTAAGCACTGCTCTGTCTGGCTTGATGTGGCGCGGCAGGTGAGTCCTCGAAACCCACGGCCTTGGGATTCTCCAACCCATCGACGGTGGAGAAGAAAAGATGCTGATCCAACCGTCCATGTTCTACGAGGAGGCTATACCACCGCCTCACCGAGGGAAAAGGCTCATTCTCTTCTTTGCCTTTGGCGTTTTGTTCTATTCTGTGGCGTCTCCTCTTCATCGACATTGCTTCAGGCGGTCAAACTGTAACCTTTGTTGGCACAACGCGGCGCAGGCTTCCGACACTTGGGTAGTTCCATCTTCCACCAGGTTAATGATATATATATATATTTTTCTTATTTCCTCCGGTTGAAATCAATATTTTTTGTTTGGTTGCCCCTCATTCCCCGAGCTAATCTCAGTAATCTGTTTGTAGGAATGAAAGGGATACAGCGGGTTCTGGATGATTTCTTTTAGGCAACTCTTGCGTGAGGTTGAGCTGGTCATTCTTACTTTGGGTAAGCGTTCTGTAAGGATGAAAACTCTGAATTGAAAAGGAAGGGTTCCATAGTTTAATGAGTATTTGAGTCCAGTCTTCTTTGGAGCTACTGCTCTTGTCAATATTGACTGTTTAATACTACAGGCGTAAGCCTGGATGATACTGGAAGGAGTTACTGTTTCCTTTTGTTTATTTTCCTTTTAAAAGAGACTAAGGGCTGTCAGTGGTCCTGTTTGAGACCGTTGGGAGTAATTTCCTCTGTCTTCTTAAACTTGTAATTTATATGGTTCTCGCCATACTGCCAAGGTTTGGCTAATGTTAAGGGTTTAAATGTTCTGCCATATCTGAAAGAACTATGTTAATCTAGTAACAATGGTTTGTTTACTGCCATAATCTTTCACTGTTTAGCATTTGTACTATGTGGAGACTGTAATACGCTTGAATGGTTTATTTTTTAACTCTTATTCAACTATGGCAGAGTATTTTTTACTGTTAAAGGATATATTTATATCTATGTGCATATAATAGTTGTTTCCCTTCTCGTGACTGTTATGACACTGACTTTGAAATTGGAATGAATATATGCGTAAAGTAATTTCCAGGTCTTTACTGAATTTATTTCTCGTACCATTTCTGTTATGGTTAATTCGTTTAAATTGTGGGTTCCTGTAAACTTATTAGATTCCCAGTGCCATTTTCCTCATGTGGATTTTGGCTACTACATTTTTGCGTACTTCACAGTTATAGAAGCTTTGCATTATAGAGGGATTATATCTGTTATTGAAGGTTTCATAATTACAAGTCCTTACGTTTTCCTTTTTCTGAGATTATTTCTCCGAGCTCTACTACGCGGCTCAACTCCAGTTATGATTTTTTTTTTAAGTGAATAACTCAGTTATAATAGGTGCAAGTCCCCATTACCCAAACAATTAAAATTCTACCTAATAATGAACCCGAAATACTTCGGTTTCACTACACAGTATGAGCTACTATAATTACTTATACACCAGCAGGGTATTACCCCTGTCAGAAGTGAGCTGGTAAGGCTACAATCCTAACTTTTTGATAGTTTCAGGAGTTGGGCAGCATGCAACATCCTTAGTGTATCAGGGTTTGTTTTAAATTGTTAGCAGTATTAGCATATGGTAAATTCGGCCACAGCCTCGCTCCTTACTCTTACCACCTAACTTTTTCAATTATGCACCTGACAGATTTAAATCCCATGTTTAATGTTTAATTTTTTTATTATTATTTTACTGAAACTCTCTGGTTTGCTGTTATAACTGTAGCAATTTTCACTTTACATTTTCACTATAGTCAGAAGCACCATCCTACAGGATTAATGAATTCCTCCTTGAATACTGTTGTCCTTTCTGTTAAATTTCCTACCACAGTTTTCCGAGGAATACCAAGATTTCCTAGCTCTTACCCAGTGTTATTCTCTTTACTCAGCAACTTACAGTTTTCTCAGAAATCATGAATAGAATTCTATAATTCCTACTATTACACATACATTAATTTATATTCAGATACAGAACTTCAGGTTTCCAAAATAGCTTACTTACCTGACCTTTGCAAGAAGAACAGTGTACCCTTTCCGGATAGTGCTCCCACGTCGTTATCTGTCTTCTATCCACCCAACCATGAGACACGTCCTTCTCGACTATATCTCCCCCCAAGCTATCTTGCAAGGTCACTAACCTCTGCAAGCGCGTTGCACACCAGGTGCATATGCTATATGGTCTCTACTAGACTTAGCATCCTCTTCTTACCGTCTGACCTTTCCGCATGGTTTTTCCCCCTCCCCACCTCATTTTCTTTGTGTGTTTCTCAATTAGGGGGAGGCAGTTAGGGTTGTTACACAGCAACTGCCTGTTGCCCAACTTTCCTTCTCGGAAATTGCCACGTTCTCTTTTTAGAAAAGAAAAAGAAACCTTAAAAAAATATTCTGTAGTCAATAACTGGAAAAATATTCTTTAATTCAATCAACCATCAGTCTTTGGTTTTGTAATTGCATATAGTAAAAAAAAAAATACAGTAGGGTATTTACAATGTTTTGGGATATCACATCAACTTACCATATGCTTTTATTTTATATTATCATCTATATCTATATGATATTATTTTAATTACCATAAATCATTTTTCATTAATTATTATGGAAACCAATGAATTTTATTTTTGATTGTTTTATTAAACAATACAACTATAAGTTATTTCTAGCAAAATTCAATGCAATTACTCAATTTATTTTCAGCAATGTTGAAGTATTTCATTACATTTTATGTTTTGACTTAGTTACAAGAAAACACAGTAAAAACTATTTTTCATCAACATTTCAAATCCCAACAAGGATCCATCATCAGGACTTAGAAGAGCTTAAATGAGGGATTTAAATAGTTATGTGGAGACTAGATTTAAGGATGAGATGAATGCCACCTTGTTTAATAGATCTTAAATAATAATTAATAATAACTATTATACTTTGTTATATTTAATATATATTAGTTTGTGAATGTAAAAGTTATTTGTTTTATTACAATAAATAGAAATGTTATTAATTATAACTTAGTATGTGAAATATTTATTCACTAGTCTAGATCCATCTTAATTTGAGATCTACCAAGTCAATGAGGGATCAAATATATTTTCACCCTAAAATAGGTTTGTATCTCAAGATATTTGATTTGTTGCAGCTCTTGGTATATCCATAATGAAGATAAATATTATTTGGTTTAACTATCAATTATTATTATTATTATTAATATAAACAATTGTTCTTAAGGATGTTGAAGTATACCATTAACTTTTATGTATTTTAAGTATATTATTCACTAGTTTAGATCCATCTTAATTCAAGATCTACCAAGTCAAAGAGGGATCAAATCTCTTTTCACCCTAAAATAGGTTTGCATTTCAAGATATTTGATTTGTTGGGACTCTTGGTAAATCCATAATGAAGATAAATATAATTTGGTTTAACTATCAATTATTATTATTATTATTATTTTCTTTTTAATATGTAATTTTACCGATTCAAAATATTTAATATAATATGACATTACAACAACTCTGTCATATTGGGCTTGAGAGCACCTATACCTGCAGCTAGAATAAAAGTATTAAATTTTCAATAATTAACTAATTGCAATTCTATATATATATATATATATCCATTTCTTGTCACAAAGATTTGAACTTTGAATTTAAGACTGGCCAATAAACTGCCCCACAAATATAATATATTAATTTTAATTGTAACATTCTGAGTACTCAGATTAAAACAAAATCGAATTAAAGACAAACACATGAAATAAACAATGTCATACCCATTACATCACTGCAAGCACAATAACACATTTATAATTACATTGGTAATCTTCAGTATTACCCATTTAACAACATATTTACCACATTAAAGTGAAAACATAAATAAATATAAAAATAAATAAATAAAGAAAACAATGAGAATAAACACGAGATTTGAACTTTTATTTCTATCACATGACAATGGCTAATTAAACTCTCCACAAATATAAATATATTAATTTTAATAGTAGCATTCCTCAATACTCAGGTTAAAAAAATCGAATTAAAGACAAATACATGAAATAAACAATGTCATACCCATTACATCACTGCAAGCACAATAACACATTTATAATTACATTGGTAATCTTCAGTATTACCCATTTAACAACATATTTACCACATTAAAGTTAAAATATAAATAAATATAAAAATAAATAAATAAAGAAAACAATGAGAATAAACACGAGTAACAAAAACTTGATAGAAAACTATATTGAAACCCTTGGTGAACATTTTCAAACATGAGCTCAAGTCCAAATGCTACCTTAATTGTTATCTCCCATAACCAGTGATTATGATTACTATGCAGACCATTATAACATAACTTAAGGGTACAACAAACCATTCCTAACTATAGGGTTTACCACGTGGCATATGACATTACTCCAGGTCTACTGAAGTTTCTCGAAGAACCTCTAGCAATCTATGTGATGGACACTTTGTTACTCTCCTTATTGTCGATTTTTATTGTGATCTCACAGTCTCCATAGCTTGGGAAAAGTTAGGGTACTACCCATCCCCAAACCCTTATTGGAATTTCTCATTCGGCTGCTGCACAAACCATGGCATCGCTCTGCAACTTACCTACTCATCAGGCCTCTCCTCAAGTGTGGAATGTTCTACTACTTACCACACGCAGTTATTTTCTCCTCTAAGGTAGCCAGAACTTGCCTCGTGTTGTTAGTGAATAGTTTTTTATATGACTGTTTATTGAACCTCTATATGGAATCCTAGTTAGGTTTTTAGAACTGGTTACTGGATTGGTTACAAAATCTAATGTATTTCATCTACAGGTGAATATTAATACCTCTAAGTGCGTTGAAATTTAAGTTCACTTGTTTCATGTTAGTTTTTAAACAATTTTCGTCTTATTATACGGGTTTGGGTTGGGTTGATGAGCAAATCGTTCTTCCACATGTGATCCTGGACTCTTTAGCAGTTAAATTTTACACTAATTTGTCAAAGCGTTCAATTATGTAATTTCACGCTAATTAGAATCCTTTTTTTATTTCCTCTGGGGTTGCAAGTATGGTTCTCCATTTTCTTGTGGATTGATCCATTTCGAATTCATCACTTCATCCAGGAATTAACAAATGAATTATTTTCCTAGGTATTCTGGAACCCTTGTAGAGCATATTCCAACGGTTTCGTAATGCCATTGCTACTCATCATTCAGGGTCTGTGGGCTTAAACTCTATACTTAGGGTTTTCAGTTGTTTGGTTAAATTTTCTCTAGAATGCAAGGGAATTCAATAGTCAGTCGACTTCTGTAGATATTAGTTGTAATTAAGTTATTCAACTGATCTTTCTTTTTATTTTCCTAGGATAAAGGCGAGCACTTCTAGAGATGTGTATTTCATGTCGTTACATACAATGCAAACCTCTTATGAGTAAATGCTCTTTTGCTGTGTGATTATGGTTATTTATAATTAATTCTGTTATATGCTTCTAATCTCACAGAGATTATGTTTGTTGTAAGTAGTATTACTCTTCTACAACATAATTTAATTTCTTGAATGTAAATTTGGGTGTCTATAGATTTAACAACAGAAAGGGTTTTTCTCTTGTTTCAGCAAATATAAAATTGAAATAAATTTTGAAGTGTTTCTTTGTGATTAAAAGTATTTTGCTCCAACACATGTTTAATTTTTTACGACATTAAATCTATTTTTGTACTCTTTCACTGTAAGAATTTAATGATACAGTTATTAATTTCTTTTACATGACCTATGGATGCATTCTGGGTTTAACTTATACCTTGTTTCCTATTAAGGTTTATTGTTCAATGATGATTGCTTCTCTTGAATTTCCATTAAGATTTCCCGTAACTGCTAGACTCATTTTTGTTTCCTATCACAAATTGTAGAGTTAGGTCTTGTGTCGGGGTTTATTATTATTGAAATATTGCAGCTTATGTCTCTATCACTGTTACAAAGTCAGACTATCTGGCCTTCGGATTTCTTCTGCAGGCCAGACTAATCGGTATCAACAATGATGTCCCATTTGATTTAATAGTAACAACCTTATTTCCTATACCTCCTAAAGGGTTACATCTTAGCATTACACGAGAATCTACTTTATTTATCTGTCATCTTCTTTATTTCTTGTAGGAATTTACCATAACTCAATTATGTTCTTTCCTTGAGTTTTGTGTTATGTAACCTTTCTATATTAAAAATATTATAGGTTCTACAACAATCATTACAAACATAAGGAACTTCTTTACATAAACCAACTTTAAGATACTTATCTGCTTGATAGATAATCCAAAAAACTTAGCCATTATAGCACCCTTTCCACCCTTCCAATGATACTGACAATCATGTTTGAGTCTCCCCCTAGCTTCCCCAACTACTAGAGAAGTTTGTATTTTGTGGTGATTGTGACTATTCAGGTCATCTGACAGACCTTAAGACCTATCTCATTTCCAATCCAAAATTTATTTGTATGGAGTATTCCATTAGGTCGATCCCATCTTCGGAATTTCTCTTCACCTACACGATACAACTACACTCTTCTTGGTCAGATCTTCTTCTTGGTTAGGTCTTCTTCTCTCCTCTTCTACCAAGAAAATGGAAAAAGATAGAACCCCCTTCCTCTCCACTAAGATCCACTTATCTCTAAGGAGAGGAAACCAAGAATCATAACTTCTTAACTGTCTCATAGTTAAACAACTTAGTTTAGCGTCTCTCCCTTTTGAGTTTCCAGTTACATCTATATAACTATCAACATGTATAGTTACATACATATGTAAGTATAATATATTCATGAGTAATTAAATAGTTTATTTTCTATTAGTCTCCACAAGCTCTTCACCTAATCTCATGTATTAAGAGTCTCATAATCAAAGTAATTGACTCGAAATGTAGTAACCAAAATAATCACCAAGTACTTTATGTATCAGGGTGTGACATCTTCCCCCTCTTGTTTGAAACACCGTCCCTAGTGTTTTAATTTTGTCCATTAAACAAGTTAGGGTATGTCCATTGCATTAATTCTTCATCTTCCCAAGTGGCCTCTTCTAGGCTAAATTTCTGAAATTACACTTTAACTTGGGTGATAAATTTCCTCCACAACGTTGTTTCTGTTTGCTCTAGAATATGTAGGGGTTCTGCCAGAAACTATCCATCCGGATTGACCTGCTTATCATACATAGTATATTTTTTAGTTCCATTAAGTCATTAAATTTAAAAAAATGTAAATCATGAGACTTACCTTACGTACCTATACATATTGCCAATTTATGAAGTCCCTCGAGTCATATATATATATTTTAAGCAGGGAGACATGAAACACATTATGGACATGTATATATCTTGGTAAAGCAAGCTTGTATGATACTGGTCCTATTCTTTCCAGTATTTAGAAACATCCACAATATTAGGGTTCTATGTTTGTACACCCAACCCACCTAAGAGTACTCCTCTTTGGTTTAACCCTTACATATACATGGTCACCCACCTAGATTTGTTTGTGGGTTCCTTTCATGTCCATGTAAGATTTATGTATGTCTTGTGTAGATTTTAAATTTTGTTGTACCTGTTTCACTGATTTCTCTAGCTCTTTTAAGAGATCAGCTCCTAAAATTAAATTATCTTGTAGAACACTATAGTGGATAGGAGTTCGACATATTTTCCCATACAACACCTTAAAAGGAATCATCTTTATTGACTCGTGATAACTATTGTTATAAGCGACCTCCACTAAATAAAGATATTATTCCCACTTTGATGGTTGTTGCATCACATACATGTGAAGAATGTCCTCCAATACCTCATCAACCCATTCAGTTTATCCATCTATTTGTGGGTCATATATTGTACTAAATTGGATCTAGGTACCCAATCATGTAAAGAGAGCCTTCCAAAATGTAGATTTAATTTTTAGATCCTTGTTAGAAATTATTACGCTCAGTGTTTAATGCAACTGAAATATTCCCTCATGAATATGTCTGCGATTTGAACAATTCAGAATGTAGAATTAACAAGGATAAGATGAGCCACCTTTCTCAATTTTTTGACTACTACCATAATCAAGTCATTTTTCTTCTTGGAACTTGGCAATCCTATTGTAAAGTCCAGTGTAATGGTGTCCCATTTCGACTCAGGTATGAGTAGGGAATGAAGTAGTCTCACTAGGTGTTGGTTTTCCACTTTGACTTGTTGACATTCTAGGAACTTAGAAAAATAATCCATGATATCCCCCCTCATACCTAGCCATAAATAGTTCTTTGTAATTGCAAAGAACAATTTTTGGTATCCAGGGTGTGTGGCATTAGAGCTTTAGTGAAATTCATCTATTAAGAATGGTTTAAGTACCATATAATTGGGAACATATATTCTCCCATTAAAAGTTAATAAATTATGGTCATTTCTGTGATAATAAGATTGATGTCCTATGTTTTTCATTTGTTTACCTTGCTTCCACAGAAATTGATACTCAAGCTGTCTAAGGGAAACTTCCTCGATTTTCTTAGAATAGTAAAATTATATTCAATTGATAGAAATTTCACATGTATCATCTAATTTCTTACTCAATGCGTCTTCTACGTGATTCTCCTTCTGTTTTAGATGTTTGATGTCGAAATCAAACTCACTTAGCAATGAAGTCCACTTAGCTTGGTGAGAATTAAGTTGGGTTTCTTAAAGGAATTGGTTAAACTACTATGATCTGTCACCAACAGAAATATTCCCCCCCCCCTCTGCCATGCCCCCCCCCCCCCCCATAGAAAATGCCTCCAACCTTAAGGACAATCAATAATTGCAGTTAATTCTATGTCATAGGTAGAGTATATTTGTTTTTGCTCTTTCAACTTGTAGGATTCATAAGTTATGACCCTCCCATCTTTCATTAAAACTCCTCCAATGCCCTCCTGGCAAGCATCTGTACATACTGTAAATTATTTGTCTTGGTCTACAATTTTCAACACAGAGGTAATTGTTAACAATTGTTTCATCTTTTCAAAATGGCATTGACATTCTTCTATGCACCTAAACACTCTTCCCTTCTTTTGCAAGGAAGTGATAGGGTAGGAAATTCTAGAAAATCCCTTCATAAAGTGATGGTAATATCTAACCAAGCCCATAAAATATCTAATACCTGCAACGTTGTTAGGAATAAAATAGTTCATAATGGCTCTAATCTTCTTAGGGTCTATCTCTAAACCCTCAAGGGAAATAACATGACCCAAACACTGAATCACTTCCTTAAAATGTCAATTTATTGAATTTAGCATAGAGTTGATTTTCTCTTAGTGTTTGCAACACTATTCGAAGATGCTTCTTATGCTCCTCTAAGTTTCTTACGTAAATCATAATATCATATATGAAGATTAAGATGAACATATCCAGATAATGATGAAAAATACCATTTATCAAGCTCATGAATGTGGTTGGAGTGTTAGTAAGACCAAAAGGTAAAACAATGAATTCACAATGACCATAGCGGGTTGGAAACACATTCTTTTGGATATCCTCCTATTTTATCCATATTTGGTGATAGTCGAATAGTAAATCAATTTTAGAAAACACAGTATCGCCCTTCACTTGATAAAAAAGGTTGTCAATGCTTGGTAATTTATACTTGATTTTAACAGTTAATTTGTTTAGTTGCTAATAGTCAATCCACAACCAAAAGGTATCATTTTTACTTTTTACAAATAACATCAGGGCTCCCCAGGGTGACACACTTGGTTGGATATATCCCTTTTCAAGTAAATCCTGTAGTAGTATCTTTAATTATGTAAACTCGGGAATACTCATGTAGCAAGGAGTTTTTGTTGCCAGGGCTGCTCCTAAAACCAACTCTATGGTAAAATCTATATTTAGTTTCGGTGGTAATACCAGTATTTCCTCTGAAAATACATCTACAAATTCTTGTACTATTGGTATGTTTCCTAGAGATGTTATTTTATATTTATAAATAGTATATCCAACCTGCACTACATAGATTTGAAAACCTTTTCACACAAACTTGCTTAATTGGTTGGTTGTGATGGGTCTCTACTTTATACCTCTCGGAATACCTTACATGTTCTGCCTGTTTCCTTCATCAACAAGGAAGCTAACAATCTTTTCCTTAGAATTTACTAGGAACCAATGCTTCTCCTACTAGACCATACTAATTAGTGCATCATAATATCCCAGGGGGAGTACGTTTAAGGTTAGATTAACTTGTTGTCCCTCTATTTCCATAGGATAGTTCTCTATTTTGGCAACAACCCTTTGCTTTACCCCAGTGGCCACTTGCGCTAACTGGGGATTTTTAAATTTAATACATTGCAAATGACATAACTCAACTTCCTTAGGATTAATATAGCTTGAACTGACACTAGGATCTACTGAAATAGAGACAAAGTGATTACTTAATTTACATTCAAACATCATCATCGTTGGTTGATACTCAACTTGGTGATCCTCCAAAGAAACATTAATTCATGGAATTTTCGTTGCCACCTCCCCGACTCTAGAAGCTTCTTGAAATTAGTATTTGGTTCAAATCTAGTACAATGAGGGTAAATTTTATAATAGTGGGGATCCCCATGGCCATAGAATTGTAGAGAAGGCTTTGACAATTGATTTAAGTCTGACTTGCTTGATGCTTCCATCTGTCTTCTTTTACTATCAATTCTATTCTTCTCCTAATTATTTCTAGGTTGTCCATTCAGTTGTTTTCTGTGTACCCCTCTATTTTTGGTAGCTTTAGCATTCCTAAAATTTTGGATTTTTTTTTTCCTTTCTTATTTAGCCACGCTTTTCTAGATTCCTCTTTTTTCTTCATCTACTGGTAGTAGATTCGAGCCTTTCACATGGCCCCATCCATGGTATTTGTATTGTCAAATTCTAGCTTCTCCTTCATGAACACTGGTATACTGCTATTAAACCCACTGTACTTTACCTTTCTCCTCTTGAATATAAAGAATATATCTTAGTAGAGAAGTAGATTTTGTTATAAATTCATCCATTGTCTATTATCCCAACCTCAAATCATGGAAATATTTTTCTTTTTCATCATAAAAACGTTCAGTTAAATATTTGTCTTTACTATGTTTCCAAAAGTTGTTCCACATCACTTCTTTTTCATCAATACCTTGTACTATTTTAATTTCTTCCCACCATTGTGTAGCTTTTCCTGGTAGTTTATAAATTGCTAATGTGGCCTTAATATTATCATCTTTTTTTGTTGAAGCAAGAGTAGGACCTTATTTACCATTAATAATATACAAAATTTACAAAAAGCCACTTCTGAAAAGTGGCAAAGGAGATCTTCTCCCCAAAGGAACTGAGAATGGGCCAAGGCAAAAGACTCGGCACAAAAAACTTACCTTTCAACACATCAAAGCTAAATAGGAAAAAGCCAAAATAGAACCTAAGTTTTGGACGGCCCAGGGCAAAAGATAAAAGGGCCCCACTGGCCCTCCAAGACATGGACAGAACCATGCCCCTAAGAAACCATCCAACAAAGAGGGGCCCATGCAAAACCCGTTGAAAGCCAAATCTTTCACCAGAATCTACAGTGAAGAACCGTTGGGCCCTATCCAACGGCTCCAAATAAAATCACAAAGGAAAGAAAGCACACTAGTTAACTGCCACCGCCTCCAACCTGCTCGACCAATTGATGCTGTTGATTTACAAAATTGGATCTGACAGTCAAGGGACAAATCGCACCCACCAAGAATGCTAGACAATAGTGTGCGATGGGGGCCCCACCAAACTACTCGTTCGATCCCGAGTGTTGATTTTTCTCGCTCTATCGGATGGCTGAGCCGAAAATCGCGTGCTCGAAGTCGACGATCTTTAGGGAGCAGGGAGAGTGGTTTTTGGATCGGGGCCACCACCATGTGTCAAACTCTCTATGGCATTGCTACCAAAAATTTAAAACCACTTTTGGCATAAAGGTGGTGCGATCACTTCGAAACCGGTCTAGAGGCAGTATTGACTTCAGCCCTTGAAAAAATAGGGTGATGCAGTAGTTTTAGATGCTGCTTTCTTCGGTTAGGGAAACTCTGTCACTAGTCATGGAGAATATTCCTGATTGTGGTCAACTTTGCCGCTAACCTTGGCTTACCTCCCATCGTGTACCTGCCTGTCCAACCTTATGAAGCCCTCTGACTACTATCCATAACTAGTTGGATTCTATATTTTTGTTTCTATACTCTTCTTTGTCCTCCTCCACCTGATTATGACAGAGTTTTTCAGATTACTCTGCGCCATTGTGCTCCACCTCCTTAAAATTGCGCTGTCCTTGTAGCTGACACCTTGATTAGCTAGAATGTCTGCCAATTTGTTGGCCTTTCTACTCACATGAATGAATCTGAGAGTATGAAGTTCCTATAAATGTACTTGAATCCTATGTAGAACCTGATTTAACCTCCAGTGTTTTGTGACCTTTTTCGGCCTTGTTCCATTGCTGATTCTCTTGGCTATGTTTATTATTAACTCTGAATCCACTTATATTATGACATTTTGACAATTCTTCTGTATCAAAAATTCTAAGCATTGTTCCAAGGCCATTAGTTCTGCCATGTTGTTAGCGGTTTTTCCTAAGTGTCCATGGAAGAGGGAGATTATGCTATCTGCATCATCCCTTAAAACTCCCCCAAAGCCAACCACCCCTCGGTTGCCTTTGGAAGCCCCATCAATGTTATACTTTAAAAAACCTTCAGGGGGAGGATGCCATAATTCCTCCACCTTATTTCTCATGCTTGCTTTCCTGTCTAGACCTTGAGGAATAAGCCCCTGCATGTCTAACAGCTGGAAGATTCTTAACTCTTCTACTGAGGGAGGATTTTTGGGGAGATTCATAACCGTGGTTCCAACTGTCTCCTTAAGTTGTTTTACAATTAGCTTCACCAGGCTAAGTGAGTTAGCCTTTACCTCTTTGAATATTCTTTTGTTTCTTTCTTTCCACACATTCCATATAATGAAACTTGGCAAGAGATCCCAGGCTGAATTGAAAACTTCATTATCAGAAAAATTATTCCTCCAATTGTTAAGAGTGTTAGCAATACTTTCTTTGTCTCTATCAGACTGTTTGAAGATGTTGGTAAAAAAATCCCATATCCTGTCAATGAAGATATAGCTGTTGAAAAGATGCTCGATAGTCTCCTCATGGGTCTCACAGAGATGACATCTGGAGGATCCCAGCAAGCCCCTTTTCTTAAGGTTGTCCCAGGTTAAAAAATTCCTGTGGTGATCTAACCACATGAAGAGTTTGATTTTCATCCAACCTTTGTGTCTCCAAAGTTTCTGCCAAGTTTTATTTGGAGCTTGGGGTTCTTAAGCAAGGAAAAAACCTTTGGCTTCCTTAATATTAAAGTTTCCCTCTTTGTTGTTACCCCATCTCACTTGGTCTCGCTCTTCCATTACTAAAATTATTCTTTGATCCAACATTCTCTTGAGGGGATCTACTTTACTATTAAGGGTCCTATCCTCTCTACCCTCTATTTTTTTCCAATTCCCCATTTTCCAACATTATGTCGATTCTCCCAAAAGTCTTTCACCTTTACTAAACCTTGATTTTTAGTCTCATGCTTGAGGCCTAAAAATTCTTCCTTTAGTAAATTAGGTTCTTGTTGCCATTTTTCCTCCCAGAAAAGTGCTAGATCTCCCTCTCTGATTTCCCAGAAACTATGTTTTTGAACCACTTCTCTATTCTCCCAGGCCTTGTTCCATATTAGGGAGCCTTTCACTGTTCTTGTCATACATATGATTTCAGAAGCCAACCAGGGATTGGCATATTTTTCCTTCCAGATGCTTGCCCATTGAGATATAGGATCCTTAACCCACCTCCACCAATGTTTGGCGCCAAGAGCCTTGTTGAGAATCTCAGGATTGTCCAAACCCAGGCCTCCTTGGTTCTTGGGTTTGCAGATGTTTTCCCATGAGACTAAAGCCCATTTTTTCCTTGTTTCCTCTTTGCCCCAAAGAAAATCTCATTGAATATTCCGAAATTGCTGTAAGACTCCTATTGGAGCTGTGAGGGCTAATAGCATCAAGATTGGGATCGCTTGGAGAACTGCTTTAGTAAGAACCAGTCTATCAGCTAAATTCAAAGATCTGTTTATCCATTTCCTGACCTTGTCTTGCATTTTAGTTGCTAGAGGATCCCATATACTCTTGTGTCGAGGTTTAGCTGTAAGAGGAACTCCCAAATACTTAGAGGGAAGGGATTCTCTTTGAAAGCCTAAAATTTTGGAGACATTTCTCTAGATGGCAATATGAGTGTTAAAGAAAAAGACTTTTGATTTGGAAAGGTTTAATTCCATACCTGTATCCTTCGCGAATTCATTCAAAATTTGTTTGTAAGCAAGTGCTTCTTTAACTGTCAGAATTCCCTGTAACATGGTATCATCTACAAACTATTGATGAGTCAGAACTTGCCCATTCTCTGAAATTTCGAGTCCTTGAATTTTTCCCATTGCTCTTGCATGCTTGATGGATCACCCTAGCCCTTCCATCATGAGGATGAAGAGAAAAGGAGAAAGTGGATCTCCCTGTCTAAGACCCCTAGAAGGGAGAAAAAGTTCATAAGGAGAGCCATTCACTAAAATAGAAAAGCTGGAAGAGGTCACAAGGGCCATGACCCATCTAACCCAATTATGATCAAAACCAAACGTTATGAGCACTTTTTTGATGTAAATCCAATTTACTTTGTCATATGCTTTGGCTATGTCCAGTTGCATTATCATGCCCGCTCTCTTGTTGCAAGTTAACGAGTGAACCACCTCGTGAGGTAAAATTATGTTGTCTAGAATTTGCCTTCCTTCTACGTACCCTGTTTGTTCCCTGGAGAGGAGCGTGGGCAGCAGGGGTTGAGTCTGTTAGCCACAACCTTGGAAATTACCTTGTAGACAACATTGCATAGGGCGATGGGCCTGTATCTCTCTGGTTTTTGAGCATTATCCTATTTTGGAATAAGGGCAATAAAGAAGGTATTGAGAGCTTTCAAAAAGGTCTTGTTCCACCTGGAGTCTGCGACAATCTCAACTATATCACTTTTAACAATATTCTAGCAGGCTTTGAAGAAATCCACATTAAATCCATCTGGACCTGCTGCCTTGCCATTCTGCATTTCCTTGAGGACCTCACTAATATCCTTTTCAGTTATAGGTCTGTTGAGATTACAATTATCCTCTCTAGATACTAGCTTAGGTATATGTTTAATTAAGTTCTTAATGAAAGGTTCTCTTCTTGAAAAGTTTTCCTTGGCAATATCCCGAAAATGCTTTACTAACA
This sequence comes from Pinus taeda, assembly GCA_000404065.3. Taxonomy (NCBI): domain Eukaryota; kingdom Viridiplantae; phylum Streptophyta; class Pinopsida; order Pinales; family Pinaceae; genus Pinus; species Pinus taeda. The sequence goes on from APFE031684410.1 coordinate 137,104, forward strand.
CTACATCTATCTCCTCATGGGATTGAAGAATTTGGCCATTCTCGTCCTTGATCGAAGAGATTTTGTTGTGAGTTTTGTTCACAATGGTATATCTGTGGGAAAATTTAATATTTCGTTCTCCTTCTTTTAGCCATAGAACCTTAGATTTTTGTTTCCAAAAATTTTCTTCTTGTTTACACAACATTTCCCATTCTTGGTGATATTTCTCTGCTTGATCATTTTTTTCTTTATCAAAGCCATTCTTGATCAGAGCTTGGTTGAGCTCTAGGATTTTGTTTTCCACAATTTTTTTACTTGTGAAAATATTGCTAAATTCCTTCTGATTCCATTCCTTTAGCTTCTACTTGATGTGTTTTAATCTCTTATGTAGCAGGAACATAGATGATCCCTGAATCTGCAGATCTTTAGCCCACCATTTTCCAATGATGCTGATGAAATCTGGGTGTGAAAACCAAATATTTTCAAACCTAAATGGTTTTTTTCTTGGGGTGCCAATGCCCTTGATCTCCATTTGAATCAGCGAGTGATCTGAGCCCCCAAAAGGAAGAATATCTGCTATTATTTCCTTGTTTAGAAGCATGAGCTCTTCAGAGATCATGAATCTGTCTAGCTTGGAAGCTACCTGGGAATCCCCTCCTCTTTTATTGTTCTAGGTGCAAAGACCATTATTTGTCTCAATGTCCACCGACTTCACATTTTATGAGAAACATTGGAAAGATGAGGAATCTTTGTTTAGTGCTCTTTTGCCCCCTTTTTTCTTCGAGAGAGATCTAGTCATGTTGAAATCTCCTCCTATAACCCATAGTAGACCTACAAATCTGTTTCGAAGGTCCACTAAGGACTCAATAAACTTGATTTTGTCATCTAACCTTTGAGGGCCATAAACATTCGTTACAAGATAAGTGTCCCTATCTCCTATAGGCTATATAACAAGTGATAAATAATTCCTTGATGCCTCCGCATCAATAATACCTATTTTTTGGGGATTCCATAGGATGAGGATACCCCCTGCTGTATTTTCTGCTTTGACTTCTATAAACTCATATCTGCTGAGCCACTTACTATGGATTTGTCTTATCTTTTGAACAGAGCATTTCGTTTCTTGGACAAAAATTATATCTGGAGCTATATGTTCATTCTATTATTCAACATTCTTTGTTTTCTTTTGCTTCCTAGATCTCTGGTGTTCCAAGTTGTAAACTTCATAATTACAGATTGGTAAAGGAGTAATTGGTTAGGTCTTTCATCTTACCTGAGTCTATCGTGAGCTTTCCACATTCCATTAATAGCTCGTTCAACTTTTTTCTACCCCCTTTTTTCCTCGGGTTTCTTGGAGCTAATACTGGAGTTGATTTTACCACTTTCATTCCCTGCTTGCCTTGTCTTTCAATGTTGTTATCTTCTCCCAAGCCTTTTTTCTGAGTTTTCCATAAGAATAACTACTTTACTCGATTGCATTCTTCTTGTGGTAGATATTCTACTCCACCTGTTGTTCCCTTACTCAATAACCCTTCTAGATCTAGGTTTTCATTGTCGAGAATCTCTTGTAACTCATTGTCTTCCATTTCCATCTCACTCTAGTTAATTTCCTTATCCATATCCATCTCTAATTCACTCCTCATGATCCTTTTATGTTTTTCCTTTACCTGTTCCTGATCTTGTTCTTCTTCCTTTTCCTGCTTACCATCTCCATCCTTCATAACTTGATTTTCAACTGCTGCATGTTCCTCCTCTTCAAGAACATGGAACTGATTTGGCCTCACTTCTTTGTCTCCACTTTGGTGATGATTTGGTCCTTTTTTCTGTTTTTACCTTTGTGAGCTACTTTGTGAAAGCCATATGTTTCTTTCATTGTGCTAGGTTTGCTTTTGTTCTCTACCTTACTGAGAGGACAGTCTCTAAGAAAGTGCTTGTGCTCATGAAATTTTCGACATCTAAATGGAATATGCTCGTAGTCAACCATCTGCACCCATTCCTTATCATAAACCTCCGGAATGACCTCGTCTGGAAGTGCTCCAGATAGGTCCATCTCTACACAAATCCTAGCAAAGGAGGTATATTTTCCCCTTCTTGTGGCTTTAGAAGTTTTGACATACCTCCCTAATTTAGTTCCTATGGCTGTTAGTGATTCTATTTGCCAATAATCCAGAGGTAGCGAATAGAGTCTTACCCAAACTAGGACTGAGGTAAAGGTTTCCCACTCTGCAATGAAGTTCATCATCCATGGCCGCATGTAGAGCCCTGCTGTTGCATAGAAGTAGGGCCCACCTTCAAACACTCTGTCTTTTTCCTCAATGTTTGCAAACACCACAGTGAAAAAACCCTTGGATCCTAGATAAAGATCAATGCTTCCTTTAGGCTTCCACTGGTATCTGATCCATGTTTGTAAAGCCTTTTCAGTGGGCCATATTCTAATGAATTTGGATATGATTGCATAAGTCTGCATGTGCTCCCTGTGGGCCTGCAGCTTAGGGTTATTTAAGATTACTCTGGGAGTGACTTCAGCTTTGGGCATGCATGGTCCCTTTTGTTTCCTGTCTTTTGTTCCCCGTTTTTTTCATTATCCTCTTTGTCTTTTGTGCCATCATTCTCCTTCTCCTTGTTGCTTTCTGTTTCCTCTTCCCTATTTTTTCCTCCTTCCATCTTGTTACCTCTACCTGATTTTGGAGGTGTCTTGCCCTTGTTAACCACTACCTCACTGTAGGAGGGAGTGGAGCTCCCTCCTCTACCCCCATCCATGGAGAAACACCCGTGCAAAAACCCTCAACTCTGGTTTTTCCGCTCTTCTGCTCCGCTTCGAATCGCTCTCCTACCATATATTCCCAAATGGGAGGCCAACCTTAATATTGTCATCATAATCATTGTGTGAAAATATTTATTCATGCTAATCAACCATGCTTGAGTGACCTCTTCCTTTTTTCCATCAAATGTTGGAGGTTTGATTTTTTAAAAATCCCCTTGGATCTCAACTTTCTTCTTTTTGTTTACTCTACCCCCTGAATCATTTTAAGATTCTTCTTCATTTTCAATTCAATCTCCTTCAACCTCTAGATGTTCCTCCCCCTAAAGTTGCGTCTCAACCCTATTTTCATTCTCTGGACTGGTATTTAGATGTCTTTGGTTCTACATATCTCACAGGCTCTTCATAATTTTTTCTTGTTCTAACCTCAATCTTTCATTATCAACTCTTAGATTTGTCATTTCAGCTCATAGTTGTTGGACAATCTCCATTAAAAGTTCATTCGTATTAGGATTATTTTCTCCCATTAGACCCATGTTTTTGGTGCGTCTTCCATATGATGCTCGAGCCCAACTCCTGTTGTTGATCACCTCGGTGGAGTGACTCTCGCTCCTCTTCTCATTTTGTTTTGCTACCTCTATCCAACAATAACACTTCTGTTAATTCTAAATTTCCAATTTAGGCCTCAGCTTTGTACCATAGGCTATGATACAAATGTAACACTCCTTAATACTCAGGTTAAAAAAAAAACAAATTAAATAAAAACACATTAAATAAATAATGCCATACTCATTACATCACATCAAGCACAATAATAATTTTAGAATTAATTTGGTGACCTTCTGTAACACCCATTAGCACTAGATTTACCACCTTAAGGTTAAAAAATAAATAAATATATATATTATATATATTATATATATATAATATATATATATTATATATATATATTATATATATATATATATATATATATATATATATATATATATATATTAAACAATGACAATAAACATGAGTAACAAAAACCTGATAGAAAACTATATTCAAACCCTTGGTGAACATTTTCAAACATATATCAAGGTTTTGATACTCAAAGTTTTGGATTGTTTTAATATGTAGCCATACATCTCAAGTCCAAATGTTATCTTAATTGTTATATCCTATACGTAGTGATTATGATTGTTGCGCACACCATTATAACATAACTTAAGGGTACAAAAAACCATTCCTACCCACCAGTCAAGGTTATAACATAGGGTTTATAATGCGACATATGACATTACTCTAGGCCTATTGAATTTTCTCAAGGTGCCTGCAGAAATTTGTGTGATGGACACTTGGTTACTCTCCTTACCATCAATTTTTCTTGTGATCTGACGATCTTCATAGCTTGGGGAACAACTGGGGTATTACCCGACCCCCCAAACTCTTGCTGGACTTTCTCATTCAGTTGTTTCCCAAACCAGGCATCGCTCTTCAAATTACAAACTCACTAGGCCTCTCCTCAAGTGTGGAATGTTCTGCTACTTCCACATGTAGTTAATTTCTCTTCTGAGGTAGCCAGAACTTGCCTCACATTCTTAGTTAATAGATTTTTATATGGTTGTATATTAAACCTTTTTTTGGCATCCTTGTCAGTTTTTTGGAACTGGTTACTGGATTGGTTACCAAATCTCTTGTCTTTCATCTACAAGTGAGTAGTGACAACTCTAAGTGGGCTCAAATTTCGGGTAACTTGTTGCATGTATGTTTTTAAATTATTCTCTTCCCCTTACACATGTTCAGGTTGGGTTGATGAGTGAACCATTCTTCCACATGTAATCCTTGTATCTTCAGCAGTTAAGTTTTACACTAATTTTTCAAGGATTCGATTATGTAATTGCACGCTAATTAGACTCCTTTTCTTTTGAATTCCTCTAGGTTTGCAGGTATGGCTCTTAATTTCCTAGTGGATTGGTCCAATTTGAATTCATCGCTTCTCCATCAAGGAATTAACCAACGACTTCTTTTCCAATTTATTCTATAACCCCTGAAAAACTTAGTTTGACGGTTTCAAAACACCATTACTACTCATCATTCAGGGTTCGAGGCTTTAAACCCTATCCTTACGATTTTCAATTATTTGGTTAATTTTTGTGTATGATGCAAGTGAATTCAATAGTCGATCGTCTTCTGTAGAAATTAGCTATAATTAAGTTCTTCGGGTGATGTTTCTTTTTATTTACCTAGGGTAAAGGAAAACATTTCCAGACATGTACATTTCATGCCATTACATATAGTGCAAATCTCTTCTGAGTAAAGGCTCTTTTGTTGCACCAATATCATTATTTATAATTGATTCTATTATATGATGCCAATCTCATAGAGATTATTTTCATTGTTAGTAGTATTATTATTCTGCAAAAAAATTTCTTGAATGCAACTTTCAGTGTCGATAGATTTAAGAATAGAAAACTTTTTTCTCTCATTTATGCAAATATAAGATTAACAAAATTTTTGAACTATTTCTTTGTGATTAAAAGTATTTTGCTCCAACAAATTTCTAAGTTGTTATGACATTAAATCTATTTATATACTCTTTCACTACCATGTTATTTTTTGGTAGCATTGGAAGTGATATAGCCTTGAAAATTGTTGGAGAGGCTAAGGCACATGAGTTCTAAAGAACCCAAAAACCGTTTGGAGAAATTCCACCTAGATTGTATTTTATTAAAATAATTGATATTTTTAATGGGGTCCCTAAGTCTAAACTTGGGGAAATTAAAATATTAATGGGTATTAATCAAAATACGGGTGAGAATGATGTGGAAGGTAGACCAAGTCATGTTTTAATATTGGTCCTTGATTAGAGCCTTATTCTTGGTTGTTGAAGACTCAATAATAAAAGTATAAAATGGAGGCTTCAAGTTCATTTAGAAATACACACAAAGGGAGAGAATTGATCTAGAGTTCCATTTCTGGGGCTAGGAAGCTAAGAAATTCGAACTAAGTGATCATTCTGTAGAAGAGGGGTAGTGAGAATTTGGAAGAAGGACTTTCCGGAGAATACTGACAGAGATACAAAGAGAGATTATAGAGGGGCAACATAGAAATAGTCAGTAGAGCTGACGCAGAAAAGTTGACTATCATGTAGAGTCTAAAACTGCTGGAACAATCAGAACTACCAGGAACTGTTGTAACAGTTGGGAAAGGTGGCGTAGAGGGCAGAAGCAAGAATTGTTGAGAACAATCGAGAACTTCCAAAATAGTTAGGAGAGATGACAAAGAGGGTAGAAGCCGAAACATCGAAGAATAGCTGGAACTATCAGGAACTGTCAGAACAACCCTACGGAGTAGGAAGATTCTCTCCGCGGATAGAGACAATCCCTCTAGCCTACGGGAGAGGGTCTAGCCACAAACAAGAATATCTTACATAAGTTCCCTTAGACCGAGAATGGAGAAGATCCTATCTCTTGTATCGCTTATCCTTGTGTGATGAAGTGCTTGTTTCTTCGCTCCAGTGATCAACTTCTTAGTGTCAATCGACCACTTGAAACAAATAGACAAGAAACCAAACCACACATGATAACATACAATAGATTCAACCTACTTAAGAGGCTAAGGAGTCTTAAGCTACCAATTAGCGTATGCGATTGATATAAGAAACAAAATATCAGTTGTATTATTATTACAAAAAGGAAAGTACAACCTTCGCCTTAGCATTGCAGGTTTCTTTCGACATGTCCAGGTTCTAGAACCACTGTTAGAATCTCATGATTCACCTCAAACAATGGAAGTTCAAGGATTATTTCTCTTTTCTCCAAACCAAACAAATTACAAGCGTGTTCTCCCTTTACAAGTACAAAATTGAAGGCTATGGCTATCAGGAGTTGTTTTGGCTATCAAGATTTTGCATATTATTGTAGCCCTTTCATTAGCTAGCTTAGGTTGGAAAAGGAGAAATTTTACATAGCTTGAGAGAGTGGACATGGATCTTGTCATGATGGGAGAGATCTTATCCCTTTTGGTTTGTTCCATTTTAATATGGGAAGAGAGCCCAAAACATCTCTCTCGGCTCTATCTCGACTAACCATTTACGAGACTTGTGTTCAAGAAATTTCTAGACTTGGAAGCTTTGACTCCATTTTTAAAAAATTCCCAAAAGAGGATCAGTGTAGGTCATGCATGGATCTCAGTTCTGAATGACGCTATGCTCAGTGTTAAACTCTACAAATCGGCACGGGGATGAAACTAAGGGATAACTTCAACCTTTAAAACTGAGTTTGAAGGAATATTCTTGGGAAATTATGTAAGAGGGAAATGTTCTGCAAATGAAGAGGGATGTGAAGACATGTTCTACATGATAGGAAAACACATGAGGTTCACTGTAGAGGTCCTCCAGGATCGAGGAATGAGGAGTACAAAGATAGTGACAAAATTTTATGTAATTGATGCCTCCTAAAGCATGAAGGGCAGACAAGAGTGGCGGGTGAAATTCTTTGCGAGTAGATGCATGGAACTAGAAACCGTCGTCAAAAAATGTGTAGGAAAGCATACATACATATACATCACTGAAATCTCTAATATAAGGTACATGAATTGTGGTATGGATGCAGCCATCCAAAAAAGGATCATGTAATTTGGCCCAAGGTATGGTCGTAGCCATCCAATAATGAGAAGGATCACAAATAAAAGACACATGGTATGGTCGTAGCCATCCATCTAAAAGAGACATGTATATAAGCATGATCATGTCACATCACCTTGAAACCTAGAATTTTGTAATATGAGACCAGGATCCTACGCTCCAACATGACCTAATCAAAGTATAAACAAATTCTAACATGTGAATAGATGTGTGAAAGTCTAACATGCTATAAAGTCACTTGATTATCAGTCAATGATGTGAGCTATTAACAAGCGTGAGAGAAACCACCAATAACGACAATGGCTCTCAAGGTACTAGTCTCACAATTCACAAAGTTTGAATAAGGAACTAAAGTCAAACACCCATGAAGTCACTTGATCGAAAGCCAATGATGAGAACCTATAGTCAAGTGTGAAGAACTTGCCATTAGGGCATGAAAGCTCTAAGGTACTGGAAGGAAGTCTCTCGGCCAAATTCACTTATAATTTGCTGAAGTTGAGAGGAATTGACCTTATCAAAGGAGGGCCATGATGCATCACACATCGTCGATGTCAGAGAAGGGGATGCAATGATTATGGATGATACAAATGATCAGGAATGAGTGTAAATTGCAGAAGGATTAACTCTTTAACATATCGGCAACACAAATTCGGAGTTTGGTAGTTTTTTGGATCCATAGGATCATAGGTCATGATCACGTGGTAAATATCAAATGGAAAGGAAAAAAGTGGATGAATCAAACCCAGAAAAGTCAATGATGAGGCGAGGATATCCCAACCCAACACAAACGAAAAGAGTGTCATATTAAAGAGTGACAAGAAGCCAACACAACTGGTAAAAATTTTCCATTCTACCCCACCATTTTTGGTATGTACCCCAGTTATTTGTTATGACAAGCTTGAAGGGGATAACATATTCTTGTAATATAAGTCCATCCTTTGGACGAATCCGACCTAGTAAGATTAACAAGCCCTAGGAAGGAGAAGCTCAAGTCTCTCGTGGTGACGAATCTGATGTCATTAAATTTTAACGAGTTTGATAAATGGAAAACTCATTATCTTTTTCATGTTTAGAGAGTTTAAAAAATACATGGAAAAGAAAACTCCAAAAGGTCCCATTTTTGTAAAGTTGTGTCTTGTGCCTGAAAATGTAGAAAATAATACTCAAGAGAACCTCCTGGCCATGTCAACCAAGGAGTACAGTTTTCGTAAATATTTTTTCCTAGCACCAAAATGGGGTAAAAGTATACTAGGTAAATGAGATTTCAGAACCGTTTACGAGGTCAAAATGACAAGATCTCATCCATATTTTTGTGTTTTGAGAGTCAAAAAAGAGCTTAAAGCAGAATCCTCTTTTTTATTTACTTTAATGAGTCAGAAAGGGAAAAATACTTGGCAATATTTTCATTTCCATCGTTAGGAGTCGGGGAAAAGAGCTTAAGTATGACTCCAATTTTGCATCATCACTGGGAAAACATCACCTGTCGCTGCCCAAGAAGAAAACATATTATCCATTTCTAAGGAAAATGGTGAAAAATACTTTTAAAACCCTAAAATACTATCAAAAGTTAAAACAAAGGAAAAAAGTAAAACATTTTTACCATTTACCTCATTTGAGCAGTTTTTTACCCACTTTTTCCCTAGATATTCAGGAGTGGATTTTTGCGGATCTAGCAAGCCGATCATTGAACCATTCATTGTAGGTAAGATCCATGGCTCTATTCTTCACATTGATACCTTTTTTTTAAGTATTTAATCATATTTGGAGGGGATTTGAGGGACCCTTTGCAAAAAAAATTAACGACGGTCAGTGCAGGATCCAAGCATAGGACCATGCTGATCGTCAGCTTGTAACATTAGGTCTCACACTGGCATAGAGAATAGAAAATTTGTGATTTCCGCCCAAATTTAACGCTTTAAATCATAATTTTGCCTTCGAAGAAGTGATGCTGAGTTAAATGTGGGGTGTTTTCTTGAAAATCAAGGCGAGAAGATGGTGTTTGAGTGGAAATATTGGGAACATGAAAGAATAGACCAAATGGCCTTGGAGGATCCAACCTATATTGACGCATTGAGGAACTGTGGCCTCCTCAAGTTCTTTCTGACACCAGGCTTATAGGCTCAACCTGAACTAGTGCAGTACATGATCAGTCTATGGGATATCAGATGGGAGGTATTTATGATCCATGATGAAGAGCTAGAGTTGGAGGCTTAAGATATTTATTTCATTACTAGGATTTCTTGTAGAGGGGAACGAGTCCAACTGTATGAAGGTAGGCCTATTGGGGCAAGCGTAAATATTCTACTTGCCCAACATTGCCTAGGAGCTATGCGATCTACAAGTGTTAAGATTGATATTATGACAATAAATGATCTTCTATTGAAGGTGATACTTTTGACCATCAACCGAGTAGTTGGGGATCAAGCACTACATGGGTCCAACAAATCTCGCTTCCAATATGTCGTGGACTACATGGTGCCCACTACCTTCAACTGGGCAGAAGCAATGAAAGTAAACATATAGTGGAAACTATGTAAATGCAAAGCACAAAACTTGAGGCAATTTAGATATGGATCTTTCCAAGTAACTTTCATCTTGGAACAAATCCCACTGTTCCATTATCAGATGGCGGAGTTGAGCTCCCCAATACCACGAGATCTAAGGATGGTTTGATGGAGCGAGCTCATGCACAGGTCTGGAGGGGGGCAACAAATTTCCTACAAGCTCACCTTCTTTGTGTGGCTTAGAGGACAACTGATCATCGTGGACAATTGGTCGTACAACGGGAATGATTTCCATGGTGATCTCAACATGCCACTCCCAGAGGGAGAGGATTTCGCTGATGGATGTGAGCAAAATAATTTTATTTTCTTGTTTTTTATTTTTTTAAATATATGTATTCGTGACACCTTGACATTATAATTTTAGATGTTGGACTAGAAGGACCAGCAGGGAAGTCTCCAATAGCGAGACGTTTGGCTTGACAATTTGAGGTTGCTGCTTACCAGGAAGGAGTTGACAAGGAAGAGAAGATTGCTCGAAATTTGCATAACCTGACGAGAGGGATTCCAGATTATGGACAGATCGAGGAAATTCATCATTGTTACCAGCGACACATGGTGGGGGTGGTGGATCAGATCCATCGATTACTGACTCATGTACTGTGAGCAGTAGCATGCTATCACGAGCATCACACAGAGTAGTCCATAGTTACCATTTATAGTTTTGAGGCCTATGAGCCATTGATGTACTTGGAACACATATATTATTTTTTGTATTTTGATGTATTACACTCAAAAATTATTGACATATATATGTTATGTTTCCTATATACTATGATGCAATTTTTTCACATATTGCGTAAATGTTTGTCTAAAACATAATTAGCAAACACATTTGTTAATGTATTCATATGCCCATGAATGTGATGATATGTAATATAATCAAAATTTCTTTCCAAGAGACAAATAGGAAAACACATTCTCAACAATTCAGGGTTTCTGATAGAATAGTGCCCATTGATTTGAAGAAAAACAAGTTGCCAATCAAGGTTTACAACCATTTCTCGAATGTCAAGAGAAATATCTTTTGACAAGAGTTTGAGAATTGCACTATATTCAACGATGTTATTAGTTGTTGGAACCAAACAAATACGTTGAATATCAATCAACTCACCATGAGGGTCATAAATAGCCCATGTTGCAGATGATAAATTTTGGGTACTACGGCAAGTACCATCAACGAAATTGACATAAGGAGTCACAAACATCTGCAAAGTAGGTGAAGACATAATAAGAAAAAAGCTGCTTGAAAAGACACACCAAACCAAACCGCACAAAAATAAATAACACACTTATGTACATAAGTAACCATGCAATATGACTCATGCATAAAAACACACCAAACCAATCTTTAGGAAAATAAATAACACACTTATATACATAAGTAACCATGCGAGATGACTCACACATCATACTTTCTGATGGAGTCATTTCTGGACTTGGATAATCAATCAACGGAGAAGAAAACTAGAGTTTTACCATTCACATGACATGTAAACATCGACTCGGCCAAATAATAGAGTAGAATTCATAAAAGGTTGTGCCCCCATGCCCCCCGGGCAAGTGAGGGTTACAAGTCATTAGATGGAAACACCATTGCAATAATAGGAAAATGGTAGAGACTCAGTGAAAAAGTCACATGAAAGGAGGCGATAAAAAAGTGAACTGATGATGAGGAAAAGGGAGTTGTTCCATTTTTTAACGAGGTTGACACAGTAAAAGAACCATCCTCGGACATTTATTTCATTTTTTTTAAGGAGGTCCATGCAGGAACAAACTATCATCAAAATATATTTCAACTTTTAACAAGGTTGATACAGTAAAAGAACTCTCCTTGGACTCCTTGATTCATGTTTTAATGAGCTTGACACAAGACAATGAACTACGCTGACACCCCTTGTTTCATATTTTAATGAGCATGACACAAGACAGGGAACTATACTTCACTACTTGGTTTATGGACCATATGAGAACATAGCTTCCAAGAGGTCCTCACTAGATGGGAAAACCATGATCTAGTAGGAATACATGTCAACCCATAGCAATGACATATCGGGTTCCAATGCCCCCAATACACAATCTACTATACCATCGGTGTAATCATCAAAAGATGTGGAAACGGAATGGGTAGCCACATAATTGTCCTGTGGCAGGGAAGGTGCTACTTGTAGACAAGAACCAATAGGGGACAATCGATGCAAAGGAGGCACCTAGTGACCAATGAATGACAATTGATCAATGGTCACTATTTTGCCTTCGTGTGGAAAACAAACCACATGAAAAATCGAAGAAACAAGAGCTCCCATGACATAAACATAGTCACGCCCAAGGAGAATATTGAAAACTAAGGGACCTTGGACTACCATCATGTCTATATAGATGATATTTCCTCCCAAAGTAATAGGGAACTTTAGAAGGATCCCTAAGGGCTAACTAGTTTCTCTGTTGAAAGCCAACAAATTACGGGTGATAGGCGCAAGCTATGGGGAACCCAAAGCTTTCCAGGTAGTAGAAGACATGATGCTGGCAGATGCACCTTCATCTAGAATAGTTCTATGTACTACCATATTATAGGCTTGTACTATGATCTAGAAAGGCATATAAGATGGAAGGCGGAAAGCAGTCAATTGACTTCAACCAAAAGAAATGACAGAACTACTTGGTGGGGGTATCATATGATTTCCCCCCATGCTCTGTAGGAATAAGACGACTCTCGTGAACAACTACAACGGGGGGGGGCGCTCTTAGACTCATGAGAATCTAAGGAGACGAAAAGAACATGAGTACTAAGATCACCACTCTCTTCGGGAACAGAGGGAACGATTGAAGGGGGATCTAAGTCGATACTCTTTCCTACCAATGGTTGGTCAGGAACAGACAAAAGAGAGCCAATCTCAAGAAGAGCAAGATAGACAAGAGATGAATCCAAATCAATCTCTTTACCAACTAAAAGAGGGTCAGAAGAAAGTCTCTGATAACCAGCTAGGAGTTGGAATTGGGGAGCTATAAGGTTTTCCAAAATTTTGGAAGCTTTATCCGTTAGACAACAAAGGTGGAGAAGATGCTTCCCTTCAAATAACCTACAGCTGAATCTAATCTTTCTCTTCTTCTTACCATCATTATTTTAAGGTGTAGCATCAACAAGATAACCATAGGTCAACGGAGATGGTTGACTCAGATCTTGAAAACATAGCTCTAAGACTCTAGGGATGCCAGGATAGTCTCGAAGGAGATGGTCGCCCATACATAGCTTGCAATGGAATCTGACCTTCTGTTGAGGATCAGAAGCTTTGTCTACGGGAGGTGAATTTGGAGCAATAGCTACATGGTTTGCCTCTTGCTTATTTGACTTCTTCTTCTTAGCCTCTTGGTTACTGGATTTCAAACTTTCACCAGACAAAGTAGAAGAGGAGGGTGAAGAAATAGGGGAAGAAGGTGAGAGGTAAATATTAGAATCATCGTGATGTGGTTCAAATGAAGGAGATGGATGGTGATCAGGTATTGATCAATGACCTTAGTGATAACTCAAATTTCAAAGTGATTGAAAGAGTGTTGAACTTGACTGACCGGATAGATCTAATCTTCCTCATTCTGATGAATGGTTTGAAAAACTGATACAGTATGAAGGATTTATCGCGCTAAACCTTTCCTTAAATGTCTTTCTTTAAGTTCCATATTGAGAACGTGGGTAGTATTCAGAAAGTGGGAAATGGTATCTCACATGGATAAAAAACTATAAATGGTATTGTATGCATCCACATGATTAACCTTAGCAGTCGACATGTAGCACATGAAAACTACTTTTCTTGTGTGCTCTCGGCCTGATACCGATCATGCAAGAATCTACGCGAGATCGCACAACAGTTGTTCGATTGGACGAGTCACATCAATGATGTAGATCATCTGGGTTAGTTGGTTAGAAAAAGAAGCAATATTTGTTGGATAAAGTGGGACAAATCAGTGGTGGAGACTCTGCTATTTAAAATTCTTCCAATGTATGCCGCTTGCAAATGATTGACACACAGTTGCATGACTGCCAGCTCTACATAGGATTATCCCTAGCCATCGAGATTATATCGCCTCATATGCACGCCCAAATAGCTATTGTAATGGCTCACCTTTGATGGTCGGCCTGGTCGAGTGGAAATATTTAGGTGCAATGCTAGGTTTAACTACATTTAGATGCAGTTCACCAAATTTGGTGGAGTATCCCTAGGGGATATTGATTAAATGCACTCTAGCAGCAACTTTCGAAGAGAGAGGGAGAGTGAAAAAGATGCTAGATAGGCTAATTGGAGCCTTATGAATTGAATGGAATAGTCTAGAGAACCTGAGGAAGTCATCTTGATAGAGATTTTCATCTAGGGAGATTTTGGTGCTGAGGGCCACCAGGATTTGGAGGCAGTTGTAGGAGTTACCAATACTCGTTCTTAGTGAACCAACAACCATTACTAACTGTAATGAGCCTTTTGAATCCATTGTAGGTATTTGTAGAATCATTTGAAGACTTCTAAAGGCCTAGATGCTACAGGGAAGTTTTAGGCATCCCAGTGCCAACCGTGGAGGAAGGCCTAGTTTGGGGATGCAGTATTCATTTTGAGCGAATGATCAAGCTATTTTTAGTGTCTAATATGTCTTGGAGATAGTGAATGAGGTTCCAATGATAATTAAAGAATTCTGAAGGAGTTATTTCTATCAAGAATCTTAGGGTAGATCAATGCACTAATTGAAGGAGTCAAGTCTAAGGCAGCTTAGATCTGTTTGCAGAGTGATGACAACCATGACATGGATATAGATGGTTTAATAAACCCATTTGTTCAGTTCAGTAACCTTTGGAGTTAAGTGTGGAACTTGTAAAAGAAACTTTTCCATACTCCGAAAGAGCTAAGTCAAGATGACCAAAGCTCAAAGAGAAGTAGCCCACGATATCTGGGGAACTCCTAGATTAAATTTGTTGTTATGTGTGGTTGTTTATTTGCTACATTAATGGTTTTTATATGTGTTTAATAACAGTAGAAGCAAATGGACATAAAGCACTTAAATAGTTAAAAGAAAACATACACCTGTTTCAAGCATTTAATTCCGCAAATGTCATATATAAGCTAGATCATTTATTTTTTAAACTGAGTGGGAGGCTCTTGTAAGAATAACAAGTTATCAAATGCCCATATTAGATCACATGGTATCAGAGAAAGTTGCTTGATTGAAAGAGAAATAGATTGCTTATTTGACTTGAAAGGTGTTTAAATAGTGCAAATAATATGACTGTTTGGTTGTTTGTAAACTCACTATTGTTTGAGTTTGCGAAGGTGAAGGGAAAACTATTGATAGCTAAGTCTAGGAAAGGACAAGAAGGAAGAAGGTCTGAGGGCATTCTCATTACCCAAAGGACCTCAAGGCAACCCTTGATGTACAAGAGGGTTTGTTTGCAAAAGGCTTCTTGAATAGGAGTTTGAATCTACTGCTATTAGTTCTTTGAAAGCTTTGCAAATTTTGTTGAAGCTCTTTTGTTCATTTCTATAATGACAAGTTCTACAAGTGAGTTTTCAAAATCCTCCTCCTTCACAGGATTCTTTGATGAAGACATGAAGCAATACTTGTACATCATGATGGATATGGTGAAACAAATGTATGAAGATGAAAGGAAGAGAACCAAACTTTGAGAGCAGTTGAATTCCATGAAGGAAGAGAAACAGTTGCTTTTTGACAAATTGCAAGAAATATAGAGCTAACTTCATATTGAAAATATCAACCTAGAAAGGATGCATGAGTTGGAGACGCATCTCCTTATTTCCAAAGAATCCTTAGTCAAGCATCAGTTTGGAGTGCGCAAGTTGGTCGGGCAAAATTCATATGAGTTGTTAGATCTGGTGGAGCGAGATCAATGGTAGATGAATGAGGCACAAGTTTTGAAGGCGGGAAGGTTTGTGACCTTTTATTAGGATATAAATCCATGGTGGAGAAGCATCGTTGTTTCTTTGGTAGGGCAAATCTCAACCTTTTTTTAAAACTTTGGTCCGCATTGTTTTGCAATCCGGTTGGTTAAAAGCAGTTAGGGAAGAAGCGCGAGTGGATTTCAGGTGGAGGAAAGGCAGTAGATGGTTTTTCCCCCATTGGCTCCGATTCCACTCACATAGAGACATATAGCAAAGAGGAGAGAGAAGGGAACAACTTTTTGGGTAGATTTAGAGTGCACAAGTTAGTCGTACGAAATCTGTGTAAGACGTTCGATCTAGGGGACCGAGACCAATGGCTAACAGTAAGAGCTTGTTCCAAAGTCAAGTTGTGCTTTCACCATTGGATCATGTTTTGATCAATGGTTTATAAGAGTCGGTGTTTGCTTAGAAGGGTGGACATCAAATGTGATTAACTGAGGTTTGAGCCACCGTTGGGTTTGGATCAATGGTCTAAAGCTTAGTGGAAGCCTTTCACTAGTTATTGGATGACTGAGACCCCTTGGGAGTTTAATACTTCTTCTTGTTTTACAAGTTTTGTAAGCCAAGTTTCTTGTTGTTGATAGTCCCACAATAGGCTGGTCTGTGCATTTGCATAGGCGTGTAATATATGTAATATATGAGTATGGTTAATAGAAGGATTCACTCTTACTTAACCAAAAAAAATAAGAAGAGGTAAAAAATTCTAGTTTTTCTTCAATTTCATCTAAGAACATTTATGTTGGTTCTTTTGAAAAACATACAAGAGGCATAGGGTCCAAGTTGATGTCAAAAATGGGCTATGAAGGAGAATGATTGCGCAAACATGCATAGGGCATTGTTGAGCCAATAATGGTTGAGGAAAGACCTAAGTATTTGGGTCTTGGCTATGGACAATCTTATGGAGAAAGTTCCAAAGCAGCCATGAAGGCAATTGAAACAGTTCCTAGAGGGAGTTTCATTTTAGGTTCTCTTCCTCAAGTTTGTAAAGATTGTATTCATGGGGAATGCAATTGTTTGAAACATACATTTCATAAAGAAGGTGTTCATAAGCATGCACTCGAACAAGGGAGTTGTGAAAGCTCTAAAATCATTGAAGAGATTGATGGTGTTCCGAAGGGAGCCACTTCTTCATTCAATTCACCTTCTCATGAAGGCAACAAAGGTGAAAGAGTAAGGTATAAATCTAATTTCAATCACATTTCTTTTTATTATGTAAAGCGTGGGAAATTTCCACTTAACCATTGGAAAAGAATTGCATGTTTCTTTTGTGGTTTGGTTAAATATAGTGTTTCTAGATGTTGGAAGAAAATGGCCACATACAAGAAACTTTGGAAGAAGAAGAGGTAGAAAGCCAAAGGTCCATTGGACAAGGAAAACTATGCTATAAAGAGGATGAACATGTGTTGAAATTATTTCCATAAGCAAGGACATATTGCTGAAAAGTGTTGGATTTTGAATCTAACAATGCTTCCATGAACTTTGAAGAAGGTGGAAAAACAAAATGGCAGGAATGGAAAGGAAGTTTCCATAATTGATGTGTTTCAGGATGATTCACATGTGGATGTTGATGTGCAGCTAAAGGAAGTTCTTTTGATGTGGATTGGTAAGAAATGGTTCGAGTTCTTATCTAATTAAAGTTGCATGTCTTTTGATTTGATAGATTTCTTTGCCAATGGAATGCAAGTTGCAGGGTTTTACCAAAAAGGTGAATGAAAAGGTTGAGTATGAGACTCACTTTATTGCAGCAAAATTATATTCATTTCATCTTTGTAAGTACATTTACATATGATTTAAGATCTTGCACTTATGATTGTGCTTGAGAGAAAGTTGAAGAATGGAATACATTCATGCAAATGGTATGTATGAACAAAGGAGTGTTGATGATTTCATTGTATTTGAACATGTACGTGTAATTAACTTGATGGTTGATTGCTTTGTTTAAACATGCATGCAATGTCATATTGACTTGGAAAATTTGATTTCGTCTCCAAAATTGGAAAAGGGAGATAATGATGAAGAGTTTCACAAGAGGTGGAATTCTTTCTATTTTGAAAGAGAATTTCAATTTCTTTTTGTACATGCTTGACTTGGAGTGTTAGTTGTTTGAAAAAGGTATGTTTTTGTTGGCTTGTGATCTAGTCAATCATTTGTACACCCAGATGTAAGAGACATGATGACGATCCACATGATGTGAATTTATGTCTTCGAGTTGCTTCTTGCATTATGTTTTTTTTGGCAAGATTTCAGAAGAATATTTGCAACAACAAAAGTTGCCATAGAAGTGGCTTGGTAAGAAGTGGTTTAACTTCTTAACACAACAAAACATACTTTCATTGGTACATACACAAAGTTTAGTTGAGTATGCGTATATTTATGATGTAATCTCACATTTTTTTGAGCCACCTTGGGTCGATGATCGAGGAAGTGATGTTTAGGTACCTTCTATAAAATTCTCAAGAGAAATTATGAATGAGTTCATGGAAGACAGTTCTTAACAGGAGGACAAGCACATCTAGGAAGGGAAGTGTTGACTACCTTCGAGTTTTGGTCCAAAGGCACTAGCCATGCAAGGTGTTATGAACCCAGCTCAAGAAAAGATAGAAAAGAGAGATCATCACCTTAGAATTCAGCCTATTCGATGGGGCAACCTCCTTTACATTACATAAATGAACAATTCTTCGATGATACAAATGAAAAGACCTCCTTTCTATATATAGGAGTCTAAGGGGTCATAACATAATCAGAGCCGACATAACAATAATAATGTAAGGGCACAATAATAACAATAGTGGGCTTCGATGGGGCACAATAGTAACAATATGGGCACTACATGGGTACATCAATATAATAAGTGGGTTGTAATAATAACAATAAGGGGTTACACTAGTAGTATAGGGGCCTAACATGCCCCTCTCCTTCAAAAGCGTTGTCCTCAACGCTTGAGTAGTTCTTGATGCTTTTGTATAAAATTCTTGTCCTCCCATGTGGAATCTTCAGCGGGTAAGTTCTTCCAATTGATGATATACTCTGAAATTGATCGATTTCGTAGCTATGGTTCTTGTCTTTTGTGACTGCCCAGGTTCCAATATGATGTTCCTTCCTCTTCAATTCTGGCAATATTGTTTGATTGGGATCTTTTGCAACTTTTGAATAAGTGGTCATACTTCTTTGTCCTTCTTCCATTCATCCCTTGCTTCGTTTATCCAATTTGGTTGGATAATAGAAATAGCACAAAACAATGCTTCCACATCCTCATCTTGAAGAGTCTTCCCATTCGGTAAGGTCGCCATTTTTTAAGTGCATGTAGTATTGCCAACATTTCCTTCTCATAAATAGCTTGCTTGAGATGTAGCAGTAAAATACCCAATCACCTACATCAAAACATTTTTCACTATGATGTTGATCTACCTGTTGTTTCGTTTGATTTTGCACTGAAGTGGCGTTATCTTTTAAAAGTTGGAGAACTTGTTGTTGATGCTCGATGTGATCTTTCACTGCTTGAACCTTTTTCTTCTTGATATGTCCTTCTATCTCTAGAGTTTGAGGAGTGGTAATTTCTTCCAATCATTTACAAGATATGATCAGATTCATTTCTTGATGCTCAATGTGATCTTTCACTTCTTGAACATTTTTCTTCTTGATATGTCCTTCTATCTTGATAGTTTAAGCAGTAGCAATTTCGACCAATGAATTACAAGATATGGTTGGATTAATTTCTTCTTTCTCGATGTGATCTTTCACTTCTTGCACCTTTTTCTTCTTGATATGTCCTTCTATCTTGAGAGTTTGAGGAGTGGTAATTCTTGCCAATGCTTTACAAAATATGGTCTGATTCATTTCTTCTTTCTCTGGGGTGGGGTCCTGGCATCTATCCTCTTCTTTTGATGTTTCTTGATCATTTTCCTCCTCTTCATATTCTATGTAAAATAATTTCTTCTCAGCACACTTATGACCTTTAGTGCATTTTCTATCACAATTGTCACAAATCCCTTTTTCTCTTTTTTCTTTCAATAGTTATGGTGTAACCCTTGTATGTTGTGGAAGGCGAGGAGAAACAACACTTCCATCTTTATAGTTGTGAGGGGTATGCTTCCTGGTTTCCATAATTTTGCTTTCCACTATGTCACAACGCCCTTTTACTCTTTCCAATTGTTGTGGTGTTGCTCTAAAGAAGGTGTTTCTCTTTGTATCCTCATAATGTGCAATCATTTCCTCCATGAAAATTGACCATGTAACAAGTTTTTTACGAGAACAAAGCTTTTCATACCGTAAAAATTGATCTGGTTCTAAATATGAAGATGCAATACATACCTTTTGTAACAGTGGTACACCATGTAGATCAAAATATTGCTCCATCTGAAGTATCCAATTTACCGGATCCTTGCCATCAAACTTCCTCATCTTGCTTTTTCTTGATTTCAGGAGCTCGATCTTGAAACGACTGTAACTCTATACTTTTGGATCTTTAAGTTCTAAGAATTGTGACCTGTAGTAGCCCTCTACATCCTCTTTCCAATTCCACTAGTCTGATCCAAATTGGATTCTCCAAGAAAGAGTTATGCACAATCTCCCATGATGACTTGATTATAGACCTTTCGAGAAGAGCGAACTTGTATGAAGTGCCACGTGTCACTGTTTCAACCTTTAGCACTAAAAAATATATAAAAGAAACTATAATTCGTCCTCCTTTTGTACCTTCTTACAAAATTTCAATCCAATGCTCAGAGAGAAAGTTATGATGATTTTTTGTAGGTAACTTGTTTGGAATGTAATTTAGGAGTCTACAAAAAGACCAACTTCCTCAAATCATATCTCTGCAAATATTGTTAGGATATTCCGACACATAGGAAATAGTTAAGTTCAACTTGGTCTAGTATAGAGTTAGGTATAGAGTTAGGTAAAGTGTGTTTCTTTACCGTTGTACATTTTGTAACTTACAATCCGACGGTCACGATATGTAGTGATCCGACGGTTCATTCTCTCCTCGGTATTACCGACACTTGATCCGTGGCTTGACACCCGATTGGTCCATGAATTCTATTTAAAGCGCATGGAGGGTCATTTGTAGGTTAACCGTGCATGAGAGAAGCTTATGTAAATTTTCATTCTTTTATTAATAAATTGCCTGTAGTAACCACGTTGGCGCAGGCCGTGGACTGTTTCCCTCTCTGAGGGTTTTAACCACGTCAAAATACTGGTGTATTGATTTGAGATCTGGTTGTGAGCAGTGTCCTTTTGGTGTTCTTACTGAGGAACTTACCCTGTAAATTCCTACATGGTATCAGAGCTATTTGAGGGCCGCGTCCATTGGTGATCCAAATCTGAAGCCGGTAGAACTACATGCAGCTGTTGTTTCCTAAATCTACTGTTTCTGACTGCTTTCGGGCCGAGAGGACTGCTCTGTTGTGTTTGGAGAATCTATTCCAGTGAGGAACCCCTTTCATTTCATGCGAAAAGGTTTCCGGTAGCCCTATCTGCGTCATTTTTAAGATCTGGAGGTATACAGTGTTTATCTACAGTTTACTGTTATTTTCTCTCTGGTTATTTCGGTTTCTGTTTATTTAGCCTTTTTTTATTACCAGATCTATACCTTTCATTTCTGTGTATGCTCTTTGCCCTGCGACTCTGTGCAATCTGGGTAAATCAGAAACAAAAAGGAAGTTTTTTTTCTCTCATGCGTATGCTCTTTTCCCTGCACCTTAGTGTGATCTCGGAAAATCAGAAACATTGAGAAAAATATTTAGTTTTTTGGCTAAAGCTAACTTTGAGCCACAAGGTTCAATTTTTTTAATATTTAGTTTTTTTGGGTAAAGCTAACTTCGAGCCATAAGGTTCGTTTTTCTTTGCATGTCCGTGTTGGGTTTTGTGTTTTGTGTTTTGTAGGGAAAAAGAGGTTTCTCAAGGCAAGCACACAACCCAAAGCCC